>JAVSCE010012456.1:0-200816 GCA_032199065.1 Smutsia gigantea | reverse complement strand
CCAGCCAACCACCTCCAGCCTTATTTGCATACGTGCAGTCATTGGGTTATGCAAATCAGCTTGCTGGGACAATTTGACCTCAGCTCCAGGAACAAGGCTGAGAGCGGAAGGGGGAGGAGCCACGCGATGGGCGAGCCTAAGGGGCGGGGTTGGCGCTGGGCTAGGGGTGGGCGTGGTCTCAAGTGGACCCTCTTATCCTGTTGGCTGGGCGGGTAGGAGAGGAGGTCTTTGCGGTGGCGATGAGTCGCGGGGTGAGGGTGCCTTCAGCTTGGGCCAGGAGCAAGCTGCCAAGTGTTTTTCTAGTTGGTGCACATTTTTTTATTGTCGTTTCATGTCTTTTGTTTTTAAGGGTTGCTATTAAAATCTATTTCCAGGGTTAATGCACACAGTCTAGTAATTATTAGTAAGCAGGTTACATAAAAAGTGTCCGGATCTCTGGGGCAAAGTTTACCTCAGAAGTGTTGTTTATGTAAGTCTAGGCAAAGCTGCTTATTAGTAGTAGTATTATTTCGGTGCCCTGATGGCTGGTTTGATTTATTTTTGGAAGGTTGCAAGGGTTGGAAGCTCAAAAAAGAAAAATCAACACATTTGTGTTCAGTGATGGCAGGGAACCAAGTTGGAATCTTTTCCACAGAAAGCAGAAATGCTTCCCACCTGCCCAGGGTAACTGGAAAACTGTTCAGGAGGAGCTGGTTGCCACATGAGTGTAGTCTTACAACCCAAATTCACCCTTCTCAGAAAGCCTTTCCCAAAAGACAATCTTTCTGCACTTGCACCAGCTAAGAGACAATGTGTGACACCCAGAGAAGTCTAAATTCAAAATGCTCTCAATATGCCCTAAGCTTCCTTTCATAAGGCAACTATGTCACTACCTTCCACAGAGAGCATATGATCTCACTGTGAATTACTGTTGCTAGATGCTGAATCATGAAGCTGCAGCTATAGGACCTTTTAGTCATATGCTAAAATTTCACCTTGGAGATAATGGCAACCTGTGGGTGAAAAGCAAGCAGTAGTTACACATTTTTTAAAAGCAAACTTTGCTGTATAGGCTTTCATTGCTTAAGTTGAAAGTTCTTTCCTTTGTTTTATGAGTTTATGCAATAAATGCAAAAACTTGTCTTAAACCTATGGACGTTACCAATAGTGATCAAAATGTCCTTTATATTCTTGCATTCAAAGCACTGGTTGCATTATTGAGGTCACTGTATAGCCAAAGGTCAAAGAGGTAACTTTTTGCAAAGATACATGGGTGTTTTTACACCAGTGTGTTTGTATCCTTCTAGACAAAATATTTTCCAGCTCTCTTGATCTTAATTTAGTGGAAAAGAAAGTGATATGTCAGTTTTCTGGCTCATTTATTTGAGTTGCCATTTTGCACTTAATCCCTAACTGCATTGTTAGCAAGGGACAATGTTTGAGTAAAGGAATGGTGGGTGGGTCAATGCATTGTTTACTCAAGGGTGCTTGTATATTTCATATCTTAAATCCTAACATGTGATGCCTTGGTAAAGAATTCCTTAGAATTGAAATTTAGGTGGGTGCTGGAGCACTTTTAGTTTTGCCAGCAAAACTTGAATGACACATGATCTGGCTTGAGTCATCATTTGGAGATTATTGAACTGTGTTCTGTAGGACTCCAATGCTCTATCCACTAGGCATTTCTTAGAGGTTCTTTGGAAGAAAGTGTGATCACAGCATGCTGACAAAGAATTAGGGAATCATATGAATTCTTGACAGCAAGGATTATGATTTCATCAACTTGGTATTCTCAGCACCTAGCACAATTTCTGCATTTAGTGGGAGCACAGTCACTGTTTATTGAGTTGAATAGAATCCAAGAGTCAGAATCCTGCAGCCCTGTGCATTGCATGGAGTTTCTCTGAGATATTCCACATTTAAATTTAGTTCAAGAAAACTTCTTTGATGTCTTACTATATACTAAGAACTGTATAATTCCTGGTCCTTAGTCTTTAAAGTGCTTACCATCTAATTGGTATGTCCATGTTTGAGCTGGATTTTGGGACAGACTAATGTGCACTGTCATCAGTGAGCTATGCTGAAAGTCCCATGACTTTAGTCATCTGAATGGAAGCTGTAGGACAGTAGAACCCATGTATTGTTTACGCCAATTCAAATGAACCGTAGGCCTAATAATACCCCACCCAAGTCACCTACATGCAGTAAAAATGTGGTAAGTAATGGTTACTTCTTAATACAGGCCTACCCCTCACTCAGAAACTATACTGCATGCTACATTCAGCCTTGAGGGAGAGTGATTTGTTGAAGTGGTGTGAGGTTGTTCTCTATGAGATAAACCTAATCTTCCAGTATTCAAAAGTATTCATTTGTCATACTTTCTGACTCAGATATATTACATCATTTCACCTCATTGTTGAGTCTACCTAGAATGTTTCATCAGTTATTATCTTCAGAATTGGTCCTGTTGGCTGAAAGTAGAAGCTACATTTAGCTACAGTTAGATTGCAGTTGTACATTAGGATGATCATAGATGATTTACTTCATATATGCTTATTAGTCTTGGGGGAAGCTGATATCCAATGATAAATCAGAGGAATTTCCCTAGATTAGTATAGAACATATCTATACTTTAAAAATAACTCCAATATGTGAAATCACTTTTAAAACTACCCCAAGTAGCCCCGAATACTTTAACTGCACAGGACTGGAATGACCTTGTAGTAATATTTGTAAGGATGCCAAGTGGTTATATCTGGAAATCAGATGGAACCATGCATTCAAGAATTGTCAAATTATTTAAGCACTGCTACCTGCTACTTTGCATATCAAGAGTCTTTTTGATATTTTCTTCATTTTTATCATATAAATATTCCTAGTACTGGTTCTGTAATGTAGCATAACTTTTCTTTTTCCTTTAAAAATGTCAATTCTTTAGTATCTACAAGAAATATGGTGATTATATCAGTATTAGACAGATCACTGTTCACATTAAAGGAGAGCAACTGGACTATGACAGATTTACTACCTACCTAGAACTGTATCATATATCTTATTGTTAAAAATCATAAGGTTCCAGATACTTTTTTTTTGTAAATCTGGTGAAGTTTGTTTCTAATGGTAAGGTGTGAATTTTCCTCATTTTTCCCCCAGAAAAGATCATTCAGACAAGATTTACTATCACCTGAAAATGTGTTGCTTCTTAGGATCAATGCTTGCATTTGGAAATATTAGTTTACTTTCTTGGACCATCACAGTAGTAGGCAAATTCTAAGGTGGCCTCAGTGACCTCTAACCCCTGGTTCTAAGCTCTGTATAATCCTTTTCCCCTGAGTTCCTTGCTTCTAACCAATATAATATGGCAATGGCATTGGGCTCTCACACCCACAGTTATAGTACATGCTGTGGCAAAGGTGAAAGGATTTTGCTGATGTCATTAGGGCCCTAATCACTGGACTCTGAGTTAATCAAAAGGGAGATCTTGCTCATTGGGACTGACCTAATTAGGTGAGCTCTTTAAAAGAGGGCCTAGGCCTTCTCTGAAAAGAGACTAAAAGCATCAGAGACTTTCTTCATTGCTATCTTTGAACAAGCAGATTTCCGTGAATTCTACAACTGCAAGAAAATTAATTTTACTAACAACCTGAAGGAGCTTAGAAATAGATCCTTCCCTAGTCAAGCCTTCAGATGAGAATGTAATACTGAGCAATACTGATTTTTGACTTTGTGAGACCCTGAGAAGAGAACCCAGCTAAACCAACCGTGGACTTCTGACCCTGCAGAAATTATGAGATAATAAGCAATTGTTTTAAACTACTAAGTTCATAACAATTTGTTACACAGCATCAAAACCTGATACAATCCTCTTAGTACCAGCATATTGTGTATTCAATAAATCCTTACCCTATGGAAATTCTCTTCAGTTATTAATATTCATGGCAGTACAGTCATGATGTTGCTTTGAGGTTTAGGCCAACTACTTTGCGTTGCTATCAGCTGTTCACATTTCACCAGCCTTACAGGAGCCAGTCAGTTGAGGTGTCAAATGAAGAGATTTACTAGGATATTTTCAAGGACCTCCTCATCCCATTTCCCCTGATCCCCACCAAGTTAAGTGTATGTCAGAAAGCTTCTTAGTAGGAATGTTCTTTGTGAATATCTCTGCTTGGTGGGCTAATTACTGGGTGAGGAAGGAAGGTGTTCTGAGTTAGTAATTGGCCATTGCTAGTTTGTTCTGGTACCTTGAACAGGTTTCTGAATTTTCTCTCTGGCATAGGAGAGATGTTTCTTTTCACCTATCTACTTCATTGCAAAGTTTTCTTCTTCCTATCTCTTAACAGCTCAGTCTTTGCATCTCGTCTTTTCTCTACCTGTACTTACTCTCTTGACCTCATGGCCTTCAATATTTATATACTGATGACTCCCAATGTGCTTCAGTCATCTCTTTGAGCCTCAGGGTTATTCATCATCTCTGTCTCAATATACAATAAGCATCTCAAACTTAAAATGGCAAAAGTTGACCTCCTGATTATCCTTCTATAGATCAGTGATAACTCCCTTCTTCCCATTGCTCAGCCCCCAAACTGTGGAGTCAACCCTGCCTTCTTTCCTTCACAACCCACATCCAGTCCATCAGCAAATCCTATCAGCTTACTTCAAAATGTAAAATAATTCAACCATTTCTCAGGGCTGCCACCACCATCACCATCATCTCCCACCTGGATCGCTACAACAACTGATCTCTCTCTCTCTCTGCTTTTGCCCTTCTTCTGCTCACCTCCAGCAGCCGGAGTGATTCTATAAATAGCAAGGCAAATCACAGTCAATTCTTACCAAGGGCTCCTCTTCTCACTCAGAGTAAAAGCCAAAGTCCTTATAATGGTTTAAAAGTCCCTAAATAAATCTGTTCACTGTGATGTAAACGTTCTAATATCGATGGTAGTGATAATTGCACAGCTTCTAATATGTTAGGAACCATTGAGTAGTACATGTAGAGTGAATTATGTGGAATGTGAATTGTATCTCAATAAAGCTATTATTTAAAACAATCAGATCCCTACTCCAATCACATCTTTTAGTAGTCTCTCTCATGTTCATTCTTCTCTAGTCACATTGATCCTTTTGCCCCAGAACTGTTGGGCTGACTGCATGAGTAGCATATTCCTTCCTCTGATAACTATGTTGCTTCAAGTCCCCTGCTCAGTTAGGCCTACCCTGTCCGCTCTACTTAAGTCGCAATCCTCCACTCCAGGCATTACTAATCTCCAAAGCTCTGTTATCCTTCTTTTTAAAATCTTGTATCACTGACGACTTTCTAACATATATATTTGACTCATATATATTGTCTATTACCTAGCTACCCTCTCCTGCCCACTGCACCCAAGTATAAATTTCATGGGGTATGAATTCTTCTGTTTCCTGGTTGACCCCTAAGTTAGAATAATGCCTTGCACAGAGTGGATCCTCAATAACTATTTATTGCATCAGATATTATTGAATGATAAGTTATACAGATTTAAAGATTATAATTAATAAACTAGAACATAAAGCCATAAATCTTATGGTCTCTTCTTATATATTGAAAAGGAAGCTGTCTTGATTGAACCCTCCTTTTGTTGGTTGTATTTTTTTAATTACAGATAGTTGTGTATCCTTATCTGTATTTTTATATTCTTCTTCATATGTCCTCCACCCTGACCCCAGTGATTTTTTTAAAATATTTTTTTAGGAGCTATAAACTGGCCTATTTTGCAAACTAAGGATTTGTGACCTCTATCAGCCTGTATTGTATACACATATAAAACCAGTAGATTAAAAGGTGCTTAATTGCCAAGCTTCAAGTCTTGTTCTTTCAGTGTAGCATAAAGAGATTATACTGATGAGGAAAACAACCTTGAAAGATTTTGTGAAGGTGAGTTTTGAAGTGGGAAATGTAGAAGAGCAAAGATGGGATATTTTGTTATAGAAACAACATATAAGAAATACAAATGGAGATGAAATTAAAGAAATTGAATGATATTTAGGAGAATGCAAAGAAAAGAAATAGGAGTAAAGGAAAATCAGGGCATTCTTTACTGCTATTTGAACTTTTACCTCTTTCTCTTGCTTTAGTGCTTATAAGCATTTAATCTCTAGTCACTGGAAATTTCACTTCTTATACTTTCAAATTGCTTGTAAGACCTGTTCTGTGAATAATATGCATTCTTATATTTCTCTTTGGTCCTCCTCTATTTTGGCAATGAATGTCAGTCTCAAGGTCTGGAAGATATTAAATATTAAAACAGGATAATTTATGATTAAACACTGTAAGACTGTTGTCTTTTGAAGCACCCATTTCTGGATGGCTGGTCTTGGAGGTGGTCTGACAGTACTCTGGCTACTGTTTGACTTTATATTGTAAAGGTCCAAAGTAGCCTCATTTTTAGTAACCAAAGAATGCAGTTGACCAGACTGTTATCTGGCTGTCCATTATGAACACTTTACTCCTGTGCTTCATGGACCATATCAGTTTGTGGCAAAGTGATGGATTGTGTTTAACATTCTGCTGTTGACCTGTAAGGACTTTTGCCATATGTTCCAGCTCATCCCCTTAAGATAGAGGAGGGGGAGGGCATGTTAGTATCACTGGCCACTAAGCAGAAATGTGTCAGGGATTTTGCTTTTTCAGCTGGAATATCACCCTTGGAAAGCTGTCCCTCCCTGCTTTAGGAAAGCATCACCATCAAATACAAGAAGGCCTGTTTATAAGATTCATTTGATTGCATTTTATGTCTGTATTTGAGGGAAGTTTTGAAATAATGCTGTAAAATTAAGATCTATGTAACTACTTTGCATGCACAGCCAACATAAATCTAATCTGATATCCTTTCAAGAATGTGGCTTGAGTGATGTGTGATTATTAGGCAGGTTGTTTACCTACTTTGTATCTCAGTTTCCCCACTTGTCAAATGTTTTTTTCTTTTTGGAAGAGAATGCCCTTTCCCAAAAAGAAATAAATAGTAGGTACACAGTCAGAGAAAGACAAATACCATATGATTTCACTTACATATGGAATCTGAAAAAACAAAACAGAACAAATGAACAACACAGAAATAGACTCATAGACACTGAGAAGTGACTGGTGTTTATTTACCATAGGGGAGAGTTTGGGGTATGTGGATAAAATAGGTGAAGGGAATAAAGAGGCACAAAATATCAGTCATTATATAAATTAGGCACAGAGATGGAAGTACAATATAGAGAATATAGTCAGTAGTTCTGTGACATCTTTCTTGACAGATAGTAACTACACTAGTTGCGGTGAACATTTAATAATGTAGATAACTGTTGAATCACTATGTCATATACTTGAAACCAATATAATAATGTATATCAACTATACTTCAGTTAAAAAAAGAAATAGTAGACATAATCCTCACATATAGATAGATAAAAGCAGATGTGTTCTGGCTGAAGTTGCCAGATAGGGATGGGGGTGGGGACAGAGGCCCTCAGGTTTAGGCCTTCTCTCACCCCCTCTCCCAACTCAACCCATAGTCTATGAGAAACACATTGTTCACAGTTGGAAACTGTAAAGTTTGTTCTGTAAGACCCCTCCAGCTCTTCCATTTTTTGCTTAATAATTTTGTTATTCTATAATTGTTCTGTAATTTTCAGCAGCCCCTAAAAAATTTCTAACGTCTTATTTTACCACAAAAATACTATTGTTCTGGGCCTTAGCAACCTAATCACCAGATAAATTGTCTAAAGAATCAAAAACACTTTCAGATTCCTCTGCTTTGGTACCAGTTTTCAAAAATTTCAATCCATTTCAATAGGTTAGCTGAGATTATGTTACGACTTGCCTTATTAACCTTAATATACTGCCTGGTTACCAAATGCTATGGAGTACAATTTGGCACTGTGTCCTAATAAACAGGTCGCACCTGGAAACTAGTGGGAACTCTCCCATCTGAGAAGAAACAGCTACAACAGATGGTAAAACGACTGAAAACCAGGTGGGGTCATTGTTTAATGACCATCTGAATTAAGTTTGGTTAATTTGGCATGTCTCTCATTATCCCTAGCAACTGGACCCTTTACTCCATTTTATAAGTTTGGGTTTATATCTTTTGCACAAACTACCAAAACAAGTCCATCTGTGATCCTCAGGCTGCACCAGCCTTAAATCCAACCACAGTGTAAATCCTAATTTCTTTGGCGATAGCTGTGAGGAGCCCTTACACTCAGGGCCTTGGAAGTGCTCGGCAATTTACTTGTTCTCGGGTTACTCTTTGTCATCCACGGCATGGATATTTCCCACATCACTCTTTTACAAGTTTTTACTAATAAAAAGAACTTCCTTTTAACCTAATACACTTGTCAGTGTAGTTTCCAAGAATCAGAGATGTCAAAATTTCAACCCATGGCTACCCCTTTAGAAAACTTTCTTCTAAAATCTGTGAGCAACAGTAAGCTGGCTTCCAGGGATGTTTTGGGAAATCTACCTAGACTTGTGATTTAGTAATAAAAACAGTTCATTTGTCAAATGTTTATTATATGTTTGGCACCATGATAAAATTTTTTTATATGACATCACTTGACCCTCTTCAAGGAGGATACTGTCTTCTTCATTTTATTGCTGGAGAAGCTGTGGCCTGGTGGAGAGGTTCAGCTAGTTGCTAGCTCAAAAGATCCAAAGCTAAGAGGCAGAGCCCAGATGCAAAGGCGCATCTGTGGGACTGCAGAGCCCACCCTCTTGGCCATGGGTTATCTTCCTCTGGAACAGCTATGTTCATGCAGCATCAGAGCCTGGTATTCAGAATGCAGGCTCTGGAGTCAGGCTTGGGCAAGGCACCTAAACTTCTCTTTCCTGGGTAATAATAGTGCATATCTCATAAGTTTATTATGATGATTAAATGAGAGAAGATACATAGAGCACTTACAGTACATGGCACACAGAACACCGTAACTAATTATATGGCACCCAGTTTCCAATTCCCCCTCTAATTTTCTTTGTTCTTAATTCCTTCATCTAAGTAAAATATCATATTTCCATTTTCTCCAACATTTGGGGTATCACTGCTGACAGTGAAAGTTCTGGGCTTCCCTATCCTTGCCTAACAATGTGAAAAATTCCACTGGATTTCAATACAGCCACAGATTAATCCAATATATGTGTTCCCTCTCTGCAGATGAACCAAGCTTCCCCATTGTGCACTTTAGATCTTTATGCAGTTTTGACAGCCTGAATGATGTATTTCTGCATGCTAAGGAATAGGGCTTGATGTTATTCAAACCCTTCTCATGCATGTGTGTGTGTTTAATACAGAACAATAAGTTTCCCAAACTGTAGAATACCCTTACATTTCTTTTATCTTCTGAGAGCTTCCTGTATTTGTGAACTCCTTTCAAATCAGCAACTGCAGCCTTAACATCTGGGTCCTCCCTGCTGTAGGGAACATAAATTAACTGGTAGTGTCCTGTAAATGTTATGGGTGGGAGCTTGGGGTGTACAGAGAGGCAGGCCGGGACGCATTCAGTGTCTAGCAGCTGGGCCCAATGCAATGCCTCAGAACTGGTTTTAGCTGACGTCAGATGGCACTGATGCACACCAGATTGGCTTGTAGTACCAGTAAAGCCGACCCCTCCCACTTCCCCTACTGCCCCTGTGCTTGCCAGAATGCTGGAGACCATTATGAACTCACAGTTGTCATTTGATCTCCATCTGGCTGCTGTCACTGAAGCTGCCTTTTATCGCTTGCCAAAAGTGTAAAGCTAAAGACATTTCTCTTTCTCACAGATCTTTGCCTGTAGTCCTTGCTTTTCTAATTTTCGGGGTAGGTCCAAATAGTTCTCTTTCTGTCTGAGTCAATGTACCACCATCAGGAAACTAACAAAGGACCCACTAAAATATTTACCCATATGTCTTCTTGGTGAACTAGATTTAGCAATAGATTTTTAGGAAATGTTAGAGGTAGGCTGTGGCTTTGTTGACTTCAAATATTATGTCTTAGATTTTATGTGGTTTGAAGTTCTGATATAAAAAATGTGAGATTTGCGTGTATGGTCTCATGCTGTGGTAAATTTTATGGAGCTGTAGATCACAACAGTCTAGCCATACAATTATATGGGTCTCTGTATTGAATTAGAATCTATACAAATTAAACAATAAACATAAGAGTAACAGGCCATAAATTGTATCATGTAACAGCTTAATAATCTGAGGACAGAAAAATGAATTCTGAGGTGATGTTTAATGTACTCAGTCTCTAGAATGTTCTTGGTTAAAGCTGATTGTAAATCTGGTACCAGCTTAAAGATTTACTGTTAGTGATCATCCAGTAGTTAAGATTTAGCAATCTTAGCATCACAGGCTGAAGATCCTTCTTGGTCAAGAAACTTCTTTAGGGATGGCACTTCACATTCAGCAAGTGTGTTGATGGTAATATGATGGACTATCATAGGGTATAAAGGCTTTGGAAACAAATTTAGGACCCTGATTTTAGTTTAGCTAAATAGTCTATTAAGAAGTAATTATAATCTTTTATGTATGTTCTCAGTATACTGTTTATGAAAAAAAGATTAGGAGGCACTACATTCTGTATGAATCCATATTTTGTGTTTATGTGTAAAAAATGAAATAATTAAGAAGGATATATATCACATTTTAAAAATGCTCTTTGAGTGATGGTATTATAGGTCATTTGAATTTTTTTGTTTTTGCTTACGTATATTTGATGATGTATCATATAATAAGCATGTGTTACTTTTTAAAAGTATTTTTAATAGAGATAAAATTTACCTTCAGTGGAAGATAGAGATCATAAGGGTACAATTTGATGAGTCTTCATAAATTTATATACTCCGTAACCCAATCAAGATATAATGTCCAATCAAGATATAAGCCCAATAATGATATAACCCCAATCAATATATACATTTCCATTTCCCCAGGAAACTCCCTTCCATTCCCTTCCAGTCAATCCGCACACCCCATAAGTAACCACTGTAATGATTTCTATCATCATAAATGAGCATGTCGCTTTTTAATGAGAAAACACAGCACAGTTTTTTTTTTCATTAAAAAGAAACTTCTGGGAAGACCTAGATAGGACCTAAGAAAATGAATTAAAAAAGTGAAATAGTTCCCTGCCTTCAAGTATCTTACCTTGCCAGCGAGGAGATGAGAAAAATAATAAAGAACAAGCTTGAGAGAGAGAATTTAAGAGCTAAACCTTATAGCTCAAGAAAACTCAGAGAAAGCAAGATAATTACATAAAGTTATTTAAGATCTTAGATCCATTATTTCATTCCAGGAGAAATAAGGGAAAAATCTACTACACTATAAACTCTAAGCTCTAAGAAGTCATGGACTGTGTTTATTTTGTTCACTGTATCCTCAGTGCCTTGAACATTACCTGACAGAGGTATTGACTCAAGAAATATTTTTGGACTGAATAATACTGTTATTCAGTTACTCAGTCAACAAATATTTATTCAGTCTTCCAACAAAATGACCTCTTGCTATGTGCCATGGATTGTGCTAAGCCCTGGAGATAGCATGGTAGACAATGGTCTCTAAAAATGATAGACGTGATCCCTAACCTCATGGAGTTTATAATGTGTCTTGCCAGGAAGATTGACATTAACAGTGTTTTAGAAGCAGATAGATGGCTCAAGTGAGGGATTAAAGAGGAAGGAGCTTGATGAGCCTGAGAGCAGTCCAGTGCAGCAAGCAGGAGTGAGGACGCAGGGGATGGAGCTGCAGTTAATCAAGGACCAGATGATACAGATGGATTTGGAATTTTATGCCAAGAATAACAGGGAGCCATTGATGGTTCTTTAGCAGGGAAGGACATGGTCAGTTCTGTGTTTCTAAAATACCATTCTGTCTGTTGGACAGAGAGAGAATGGCTTAGATATAGGCAAAAGTCAAGAGGCTGTTGTACTATAAGGAGTTTGGTCAGAGGAAGTGAAAAGAAATGGATTTATGGCATCTTTAGAGGTAGAACTGAATCTTGACAAATAATTGGCTGTGATGGATAAATGAGGAGATGTATCAAGAGTGACTTTAGGTCCTGTCATGAACAATTTGTCTGATGGTAGAACCATTTAATTTTTTTCTCCTCAGATCGTTATTCAAAAGAAGCCAACCTCATAGATTGACTGTGGTGAGGCTCAGACCTCTGTTGGGCAGAGTTCAAACCATGGATCTATAATGTGTCTATTGCATACCTGAGCACAAATGTGGTGATTAGGAGTGGCTCATGCAGGACAAAATGGTGATGGCAGAAGGATTTTTATGTCCACCACCTGTTTTCTTGTGTATCATTTCTTCATCTTGCCCATATTCCTCCCTTTCTTCCACCAACCCTCACATCCTCTTCGGGTATCTGACAACTCATCACACTTAAGGTGATAACTGATACTTGTGGCCTAATGTGGGGCTGCCTTTTTCCCACCTCCTGCACCCCACAAACCTTGAATCTTTGCCTTTTAAGAGTAATGGTATGGATGTTAGGGCCAGTTGTTGCAATTATAATTTCTTGGAGAAATGAGGTCTGTAGTCTGTGTAGGCTAGGCCCATCCTTTTGTTCTCTATTCCCTGCTTTCCAGTATTTTCTTTGTATTCTCTATCATCTTTATTTTAGATCCTAGCTCTGTGACCTTGGAAAGTTTACGTAGATCTCTGAACCTGAGTTTCTTCAACTACAGTTGGGGAATAATATCAGTGTCAGTGGATTCAATGTCTTCTATGTGGTAATTTTTCAGTATTAATTGTTTTCCCCTACCACTCACTCATTGACTCCATTGCTGGGAGTCCTGAGGAAGTCACTCTCAGGAATACCAAACTTCTATAGTTCCTTTTCTTCATCTTGCCAATGTTCCTCCATGCTCTGTGGGCAAGTTTAAAAGGACCACCACAGTGGATTTGCAAGGTATTTCTCTCAGCTCTATTTCTCTCCTCACTTGCCCACTACATGGGGACATGCCATCTTTGAGAGATGGTCATTTGTCTAATCTGTAAGTGTCTATCACGAGACACAATAATTATTAAGGGACAGAGTGTAGGTGGATCGGCACAAATCCATCCCCACCATTAAAAAGACAATTCGGTAAGTTTACTATACTGATTATCAATCACAAATGTCCTTGTATATGAAGACTAGTCCTCTATTTGAATAGTACATATATGAATCAAGCAAACTAACCCATATCATTTATATCTATGAAAAATATATGTGTTTACCCAGATCAGTTAACAAGGGCCCAGCACCTACTCACTTCTTAGTCATACAGGGTTGTTAAGCAACTACTACGTGCAGGAGCATGCCCTAGAAGCTGAGTCCACAGTGATGGACAGGACAGTGCTCCAGTGGTGTTCACATTCTGTGGAAGAGGATGCACTGGAAACTAATTACACAATTAATTACTTGATTACAATTGTGCTAAGTTCTACAAAGAAACAATTACAGGGTGCTTTGAGAAATTATAGCAAGGAATCTGATCAAGTAGAGAGGTCAGGAAGGTTGGGAGAGACTTCTGAGGAAATTGCTAGTAAGCACTGAATATGAAGGCTGAAAAGCAGTTCCCAGGAAGGAAAGTGAAGAGCTCCCCAGTTACTTGGAGGTTGAAGATTCCGAGTTTCCCAGTGCTGGTGGTGTAGTCTCCCACACAGCAGATTCCAGCCTGAGAGTCCCTTTGGGGTTCTGAAGCTAGAATCCATAAGGATCTTCCCACTTGATTACAATCTAAGGGAAGATATCCACTCAGGTACCCTGAGAACCAACCAATTAAAACTGAGTGGAGGCTAGATGGGTATTACACTTAATTTCCCTCACCAAAGACACACACACCTTCATTTTCCTGATAGTCTGCTTTAGGACAATTGATTTACAAATCTGTGAGCTCGCTCAGTCCTCCATGAACCTTGCAAGGCAGATACAAACCCCAGTTTACACCCATATGAGGAATCCAAGGGACATTAAATAACCTGTTCAAGATCATATCTGTACTAGAAAAGGCAAACAGTGAATCTGTGGCATCTTACTACACTGATGGACAGTGACTGCTCTGGGGTATGGGTGGGGACTTGATAATATGGGTAAATGTAGCAACAACATTGCTTTTTCATGTGAAACCTTCATAAGAGTGTATATCAATAATACCTAAAAAAAAAAGAAACAAAGGGAAATTAAGAGGAAAAAAAAATCATACCTGTACTAACCCTCATCCCTTGAGAGCCAGTGATCTTTCAGCTACACCAAGCTGCCCAATTGTCTCACATTGTTAGATGACTGCTGTCCTCCTTAGGAGGACTTAGAATATTAAAGAAAAAATTTAAAAGTGACAGTGAACCCTGGAATTGAGAGTAAACCCAAGTACAATCTTCAGTGTTCCCTAAAAAATTATTTAATAAAGATAATTATGACTTGTGAGTAGGTCCATGCCTTGACTACTCAAGTTTGTGTATGTTGCTATTCTGGCTCCCTAGGTTGTATCAGCAAAGGGGTGAGAGAGATAGTATGATTAGAATTTCTACAGATGGGCTGAAGCTTGAAAAACTAAGTAAAAGAATATACCTTCAGAGGGTTAAGGAGAAGTAATTCAGTTGTGTGAGCCACTATCATCCTCCCAGGATCTGCCTGTTTACTGTCTTCATGTAAAAGAAAGTGATATTGCTCCATTTACACTGAACCTCCATTTCCAAAGCACTAATGTGTGATTTAATTTTATCCTTATTATATTGGAGATCATATTCAAATAGTGCCAGAAAATCAAAGAGAACTCAGGAAGCTTCTTGGGAATAGTTTGGCAGTCAAATCACATCCGAAGGGTTTAAGGATCATTTCTTTTTCTATTTCATGGGAAAAACTCAAGTGACCCCAAAAGCTATGGTTCTTTGGAAGGCAATCAAGAAACAAATAAATAGACTCTTCATGTGCCTCTTTGCTTGTGGGAGTTACAGAAGTAGTAATCTGCACAAAAACTTCATTTCTTGCAGTTTGTGCATTGACTTTCTCCAGGATGGGCGGGGCGGGGGGGGGGGTCCCGATATGAACGATGCTAAATAATGGTCCCAAGCACTGCATTAAGTTGCCTGGTGGGCCCAAGCAAACTGATACCATGTTCTGTTGAACCCCCCCACTGTTAGTTGAATCTTTGGTTCATTCCTCTTTCCTCATGGGCTCCTGTGTCCCTTGAGTGTTAATTCCTGCAAGCTGCACTCCTACTCACTTCAGAGATCTATCATTCTCAGACATCCCCACCGAAAAGGCCAAGTTCAAGCCTTGAGCCTCACTGGCCTCAATGTCACTGCTACTGCTGCTGAGCCTTTCCTCTTTTACCTTCCATATACTCCCACTAGGAGTGCCGGAAGTATCTTTTTGCAAGCTAATCCAGTCAGGTTGCATCACTGCTGAGGACCCCTCTATGGCTTCTTGTTAATTATGGGCAAAGTCCAGGGTGCTTAGCATAGCATATGATCTGACCTCTGCTGAACTCACCAGTGTCATTTCCTGTCTCATAAAGTACTTCTGCTCCAGGTACTTCTTGTTCCAGCAATGCTGAAGCATTTATGGTGCCCAGCAGGTCTGGTGTCATAGGTGCACCTCTAGCCTGTGCCACTGCATGGGGCCCCACATTTAGAAGGGCTGTTTGATTCAATGCTCTGCTGTGACTGTTTGAAATTCTTAATAATTTGTGAACAAGGAGCCCTGCATTTCCATTTTGCTCTGGGCTCTGAAAATTATGTGGCTGGTTCTGGTGCTCAAACATCATTTTGGTTCCCTCCTCTGGGTGCTGCATGTACTATTCTCTCTGCCTACTCTATTTTCCCCTTTCTCTTCATCTCACGCGCTCCTCTTAGTCTTTCCCACCTAATTTGAATACCACTTCTTTTGTGGGAGCTGCCTTGAACGCTTGCCCCTCTGTTACCCCTTTATGCACATATTTTAATTACAGTCCTTCCATGCGATATGGTAATGAGTAATTTACCTGTTTCTCTCCCTCTACCAACCTCTGAACTCCTGGAGGACAGGATCCATGCAGGACCCAGGAAGTAGAACTCTAGAACCAGATTATCTGGCTAGGTGTCACCCTGGAGAAATCACCTGGCCTTTCTGTCTCAGGTTCCTTACTTAACCAAACGAGGATAATCATAGAATCAACATTGTAGTGTTGTTACTGTGAGGTTTGAGTAAGATAATCTATGTGAAGTGCTTGGAACAGGGCTTGGCACATAGAAGGTGCTCAGTAAATGTTTCCTGTTTTTATACATTATTCTCTTTTGTGTTCCTGGAACCTAGTACAATGGCTAGAAACATTTGTTCTTGAACATTTATTTAATAACTATTGTACGCCAGGCTCTGTGCTGGTTGCCTGAGATACAAAGTGAAATAAAACATGGCCTCTGCTCTCAAAGAACTTAGTTTTAGTCAAGGAGAGAGAAAAGCAATTAGCAATCATTGTCCAGCATGATAAATTAAAATGCAATTTACTTTGCACGGAAGACAGGCATTAGAATCAGACTGGGGAGTGAAGCTTGATCTGAATTGTGCAGAATGAGTAGGAGTTAGCTAAACACAGAAAAGGAGGCAGAATATTCTAGGAAAACGGGACAGCATATGCAAAGGCATGTAAGTGTGAAAGTCTCACATATTTAGGGAACTAAAGCCATTCTGTGTGGCTGAAGCAAATGGTGTTTGGTGATATTTTAGGAGACTAGCTAGACTGGTAGGACTAGCAATAGATTTTATCTCTGGTCTATTAGTGGTGGCTGCCTGGAAAATTGTACTGTGAAGGGTTCTGAAGCCATGTCCAGTTTCCGTGGGAAGGAGTAATGGGGTACATTAGTTCCATTAGTTACGGGAGCAGAAGAGAGGAGTGGGGGCTGCGTGTCACATATCTGCCATTATTGATAGATTATGTAGGGCCTCGTATGCTGTATTAAGAAGGTTGGATTTTATCCTGAAAACTATAGGGAATAATTAAAAGATTTTAAGGATAGGAGTGACACGATAGGATTACATAATAGGTGTTTCATAAACGCTTGTTGAATTGAACATACTATGAGTCCCATTTTGGCTATGGATGATTTAGTGTGTCAAATGCACCCAAATGCTCTGAGCCCTGCAAGCAAAACATGTAAAACTGAGCCTACCGTGCTCAGAGGCACAGGGCTAAGTGCTGAAAGACTTAGAGCAGCATTTAAAAGGTGCTTAACATGCTCCCATGGTGTGGTTTACACAGTAAAACAGTCTGGTTCACACTGCAATTTCAAATGAAGGATTAAAGTGGTATTAATAATTTATGCAGCTATAATATTTCATGCTATAAGCTGGATGTATCCCAAAAGAAAGACTTACAGGGGGCTATTTGAACCTTTAACCATTCTGCTGGTTACAAATCAAACAGTAAAGCAATGATTGGAAGAAACAGATTGCAATGTTTCTTAAATGTAAGTATGTCAGTTATTTAGTATAGTAGCCAAAGGCATATATTTCTATTTATTTTCCTTGATTACAAAGAGATTCAAGGTGGTATAGAGCAATGCAAACAATATAGCAAGGAAAATTAATTTAAAATAACTACAAAAGATGGGGCAAAAAGAATTGGAATGTAGGAAAATCCTATAGAGCCTGTGTGTGCAATTAGTACACAACATACAAGAAAGTGTATGTATCTCAAGACATTCAAGCCATGCAACACTGAAGTTCTTATTATGTGCCAAAATGAAATGGAAGTAATTGATATTTCTGATTTAATTATTATACGTGAAAATATACTAAAGGCAGATTTTTCAGATACTTTTTAGTAATGATGAAAAGAATCAATGAAGATATCAGATAAAGGTTAAAATTTGTACCACATTGACTCACCATTTCACTCTTTTCTTATGTGTCTATTTGTTTTGTCTTTGTAGTTTTTTGGCATATCCTTCCCTTGACTTCCTATCATTATAAAGACTGACAATGGTCATAGATCAGTATAGAAGAGTTTTGTCTTTGTGTAAATATTCTTGTTTACAGTCACATTTCAGGGGGTTGATGGTAAGAGAAAAGGATTTGGACTTCAAACAACCTGAAGAGACCGTTTTATGACCATATTATCAGTATCTAGCACAGTTCTTAATATATAACTGATACTCACTAATTGTGAGTTGAAAGAAGAGATGAGGCTTCACAGAATGTATTAATCCCTACAAAAATGCATAACCCCTAAGATTTATGCCTGTCTGCTACCTTTGTCATAGTTCCCAAAACTCAGTCGTAATTTATATGGTCATGTCACCTGGACATTTTGTTCTAAAAACATGCAGGCTACAAAGCAGCTATAAGAAGAAGGTACATTAGGAAGACAAGGAATGGAATCAAAGAAAAATCAAAAGAGGGGCACACAGCAATTCCTCTTCCTTTGCTGCTTCATTATTTGTTGTTTCCTTAATTCATACTTTGTAAAAACAGGAAGACCTTCAGGCCCTTAGACAAGACGCCTCAACTCCCACCCAGCTGCCCCTTATTCACAGAAAGGATTTTTTTTTAGCTTCCTTTCCACCAGGACTTTAGAATGAATACTCAAGAGATTTGGGAAGAAAAAAGGAGACCATTATTATTATTTTTTCTACTTTGGGTCAGGTGCTCTGCTAAGCAATTTAGCAGAGATTGTACTATTTAATTCTCACAGAAATTTTGATAGGTAGGTATAGCCTCACTTTATAAATAAAGAAAATACTGCTTACAAAGATATCTAGTTTCAAGAATCATCAGTAATGAAATGGAGCTAGGATTCAAACACACGTCTACTCAGCTTCTTTCCCCTTTACTGTGCAAGAGAGGTACCTCCCACTCTCAAACTTTTCTCAAGGTCTTCCTTGTTTTAATTGTTGCCCGAGACCCTCTGAGCTCCATGATCATGAGTATGCAGTATTCTTCCCTTGGAATGGGCGTTGCTTATATTTCTAATACATTTGGCACTAAATGTTACCATTACAGACAAATCCAGTTGGCCAGGTACTTTACAACGATCTATTGTTTGAGTAGAAAAAAAAGGCTATGGAAAGTATAGAAAAAATACTTTCTGTACTGTCACAGACATGAAAGATGTCCAGTTCCATGAGTTGACCATTAAAATGTTTGACTCAAAGTACCAATATGATACAATGATGATGAAAATGCTGATGACAGTAACACACTCATTTACTGAGCATTTCACATGTCAGGGATTGTTTTTAAACACTCCTATTTTGTCATTTAACCTTAAAAATAACCTGAGGGCATAAGTATTATTGTCCTCACTTTACAGATGAGAAAATTGAAACTCAGAGTTGTGGCTTGATGAGTTTTTACAATACTAATGGCAGAGCTGGGTTGAAACCCAGATTTCATGCCCCTATTTTTAGCCACAACGCCACATAGATTTCCATAATAACAGCAGGCATTATTTTACTATCCTGTAGAATTTAGTTTTACTTTTATGTCTTTACCAGGAATTACATTTGTTAGGGTTTTTTTTTTTCTGGTGTACTTGTGTGTGTGTGTGGTTGTAGTAAATTCTGCCATAAGGTAGAATTCTACCAATTCCACAGCTCCATGAGTCTTCTTGGCCAGCATATGTTGATTTGTTGTGTAACTTAATTTTACTGTAACTTATTATGATTATTTTCTGTAATAGTCATCAGAACATGCTATTATTTTATTTCATTCATATATATTATGTGAAAAATTTGTGCATATAATCTCAGTGGCATTATTTAATCTTTAAGGTGAAATAGTGTCCCCTTGCAGGACCTAGCTTCTACCACTTTTCATTCATTGAATATGTATTGAATACCCACAGAAAGTTAGATACTCTGCTAGACATTGAGGACACAAAGATGCAAGGACCTGATTCCTGTACACAAAGAATTCATAGTAACTTATTTTATCTTATATTTAAGGTACAGATAAGGTTGATCTTAAGTCAGTGGAATAGTCCAAGTTTAGTGAACTGTATTCTAGTAATCCCATTCCTCACCCTCCAAGGAAACCCTTCGGGCAACAATCTATAAAGTATCTATGGTTAGCATGCAGAATAAGAGATGCCCAGTTACCTATGGGGGAATTGTAATCAGTTCCTGCTCAAGAAGTCCTCCAAAGTCCTGAAACACTAGATATTGACAGGATCCCAGAAACTAAGAGATCACCTGCATAACTATTGGAAGAGTTTGTTATATTAACTGTGTTAACCAAAGCCTTGAAAAACATGCCCTGTGGTCAAGTCCTGGCTTCTTCACCTACTATCTGTATCATGGTTTCTATGGGATATAAACTTCCTGATCCTCAATATCCTTATGTGTAAAATGGAGATAATAATGTCTTTTATTGGTTTGCTTATGTATTTATTCAAAAAAATTTTCTTTTAAAGCTACTACAACCCAGGCCTTGACTTAGGCACTAGATAAACAATGTTCAATAAGACAGACACTGGTTCTCTCCTCCTAAACCTTCTAGCCCAATGAGGGAGAGAGGCAAGAAATGACCTGGATGCTATGATAGAGAATCAAGGGGGGAACCTGCTTTCATTCATATATATTATGTGAAAAATTTGTGCATATAATCTCAGTGGCATTATTTAATCTTTAAGGTGAAATAGTGTCCCCTTGCAGGACCTAGCTATGATAGATGCTATGATAGAGAATCACGGGCTTTTATTCATCATAGCACAAAACTAAAACAATCCAAACTCTGGCGGAAGAAAAGAGAAGTAAGCTTTGGTACATTCACACCATGGAGTGTTATATAGTGGTGAAAATGAACAACAAGATGCAGAACAACAAAGAAGAATCTTATAAACATTACTTTGGAGAAAAAAAATCATTAACAAACAACTTGCAGTATTATTTCTTATGCATTTAAAGTAATCTTAGAACATCTAAAAAATTTTTTTAATGTATAATTACATATTATATCGTAAAATATTTTTAAAATGCAAGGGACTTGAAACTTCTACTTCTGGTCAAGATGTTGGAACAGAGTTAATTTACCCTTCTGCCTTAAACAACTAGGAAACTAGAAAATTATATGAAACAATTTGGATTGTTTTAGTTTTGTGCTATCATGAATAAAAGCCCGTGCTACTATGAGTATTCTTGTATGTGTCTTTCAGTTGACACATGCAAGAATTTCTGTAGGATATATGCCCAGGAGTGGAATTACTGGATTTTGAGGTGGACAATATCTACTTTTTAGGATAATGCCCTCCTTTTCATTTTTCAGTCTACTAGGCTACTTTCAGTTTCTCAATTTCAGAAATTGGACAACAGCAGAGCAGGACTATAATGCCTGAGTGAAGGAAAACAAATAAAGTGAGGTCTATAATTCTACCAGCTTACCCCCTGGAAGGAGTTTCCAAGTAGTAGTGCAGAAAGGGGGAATCCAAACAGAGTCCAGTGGTTTTACTAAGTGGAGGAAGCAGAGACTGGAGGTAGGGGAGAACATGGTAGCCACAGCTTGCCAGGCAGAGTACTTGCAGAGGAGGCAGCTGTACAAAAAGAGAGCTCCAGAGATCTGCAGAGGGGTCAACTTACTGTCTTTGGCTGAGCACTTATCTATGCTTGAGTGAGATGGACTTACTCAAGGTCAGGGAAAGTTATCAGAAAGGAATAGGCAGAACAATTTCTGGACCTTGTACAAGACTGACAAAAGTTCTTCCCCCAAGTTAGAGTAGAATGATCTCATAATACATAGGGCATCAAGCAGGAGCCTTAAAAGTCAAACACTTTAGTAATGGGCCTAAAGCCTTACTGAAGACTGCTGTGGACCTGAAAGAGCAAGGCTTAAGAGCAATGTTGAAAGAATCCAAGTGTTATCCAAAACACTGCATGCCAGGACAAAACAAACAAACACGATTTAAAGAAATACAAGAAAATCTAACAAACAGAAACATAAATTAATGTCCAGTGCCCTATAAAAACATAAAACAACAACAAAAAAATTTATGAGGCATGCAAAGAAGCAGGAAAATAATGACCCAGAACCTAGAGAAAAACCAATCAACAAAAAACAGGTACAGAAATGATAGCAGAGATTGAACAAGTAGATAAGGGCATTAAAACAGCTATTACAAATATGCTCCCTATGCTCAAAAGATAGAAGAAAATGTAGCCATAATGAAGAGAGAATTCGAAGGTATGACAAAGACCCAAGTGGAACATCTATAGGTGAAAAGTACAATATCCAAAGTGAAAAGTACACTGGATAACATTCTTATCATTGAATTTAAAGTGCACACTTTAGAAAACATATACAGATTCTTGGTTTTTTTAATCCAGTCTGACAATTTCTGACTTTTGATTGGAGTAGTCGGTCCATTCATAGTAAAGTAATTATCATGTGGTTGGATGAGGTAGGCCATTTTGCTATTTTTTTCATACTCATCTCATCTTTTTGTCATTTTTGTTCCTTGATCCTTCTTCACTGCTTTTGCACTTAAAAATATTATTTTTTGTATTTCATTTTAATTCTTCCACTAATTTGATAGCTTTTTCCTGTGCCTTATTTTTTAGTAGCTCCTCTAAAGATATAATACGCATCTTAAACCTATTCTAACATATCTTTAGTAAACACTGCTGTACTTCTGATAAAGTATGGTTACTTATCACCAGCATTTCCCTCCCTTTTGTCATGTATATTACATCTATACATATTGTTAACACCACAATAAAGTTTGCTTTAAAGATATTATCTATCACAATGTTTGCTTTAAAGGTTTATATACCTTTTAAAGAAATTAAGTGAATATAAGAGAAAATACGTAAGTTCAGATTTATGCACGTTTACCAATTCCAGTGTTTTTCATTCCTTCCTGTGGATTTCAGTTGTCATCTGTGTCATTTCCCTTTAGCATGGTGGACTTTCTTTCGCATTTCTTATAGCACAGGTATGCTAGCAATAAATTCTGTGTTTGTTTATCTGGAATTGTCTTTATGTTGTCTCCTTTCTGAAAATTAGCCTAGATATAGAATTCTTGGTTGACAGATTTTTCTTTTTAACATCTAAATTGTCATTTCAATGTTTCTGGCTTCTATTGTTTCTGAAAAGAAGTCAACCTTAACTTGTACTGTTCTCACCAATTTTTCATTCAAATATGTTTTCTGCCCCTTCCTCTTTCCTCCCTTTTTGGTATTTCAACTATGTGTAGGCTAGAATGTTTTATGTAATCTCAAACAGGTCTCTGAGATTCTGTTCATTTCTCTTTAATCTTTTTTTCTCTGTTTTTCAGATTTATAATTTCTACTGATCTATCTTTAAGCTCACAGACTTTTCCATCAAGGCCAATCTTCTTTGAGCTCATCTATTAAATTCTTCATTTCAGGATGGTACTTCTCAGCTCTAGAATTTCTATTTGGATCTTTTTATTAGCATATTTTCCCTTAATTATTTTAATACATACATTTTTATTCCCTAGCCATATCTATAATAGCTGATTTGAAAAAAATTATGCAAAGTCCAACACCTAGGGTCACTTGGAGTCAGTTTTTATTGACAGATTTTCACTTTCTGTGTATGGGTCATACTTTTCTGTTTCTTTGTGTATCTAATAAATTTTTTGTTAAAAAACAAACATTGTAAATAATCTGTTTAGTGATTTTGGATTCTGTTTTATTCTTCTTATGATTTTTGTTTTTATTTCAGTAGGTAACTAACTCGTCTACATTTAAAATTGTAAAATATGCCTCTCCCAGACTGTGTTGCCACTGATGTCTTTACTCTGTTTGTTTTTGTTTTCCTGGAGGAGTTTTTGACTGTCTAAGGCCTCCCCTACACCTACATAGTTAATTGGTAAGTCCATGAGTTGCACAGAGGTTATGCTCAGATACTTCAAGCCAATGAGGCTGTCACTCTCTGCTGTCTGATTTATGAGTAGGCTGAACACATTTAAAGGTACAGCAATTCACAGGTCTCCCCAGGCTTTCCATTCTCTCCAGGTTCTTTGGGGTGCTCATGTACCTTAGCCCTGATCCACAGCTATTTGGAGATTTTATTCTATTAGCCCTACTGTGGCTCTCTTACTTTCCCCATCCTGTTCTGCCACTCTCCCCAAACCAAGACAGCCACTTTATCCAGCTGATAAAGCTGCTGGGTTTTGCTACTCCGCATGGGGGTGGGTGCATGGGAATGCCTCCTTCCTGCTTCCTGGTATGAAGGCCACAAACTCATTCTTTTTATTTGGTATGGCACAGGTTTTACAAGTAAAACTTCTCACAGTGTTGCTTGGCTTTGGTCATTTTCCAGTGCTATGAAATGATTGTTGTTAATAATTTTGTCCAGTTTTATACTAGTTTGCTGTGGACGGGAATTTCTCTGCCTCACCTTCATGCCACCATTATAGAAAGTAAAAGAAACTTACCATATATGACTCCAAGACCTATTATACAACTAGTGTGATATTAGCATGAGGAGAGACTTATAGGTCAGTGGAAAACAGTCGAGTCCAGGCACAGATCCACTCCTATATGGTCAATCGATTTTTGGCAAAGGAACCAAG
Organism: Smutsia gigantea; assembly: GCA_032199065.1. Classification (NCBI taxonomy): domain Eukaryota; kingdom Metazoa; phylum Chordata; class Mammalia; order Pholidota; family Manidae; genus Smutsia; species Smutsia gigantea. Next base: position 176,330 of record JAVSCE010012456.1, on the reverse strand, counting down.
GTGTTTGATAGAGAAAGGATAGTCCTTTCAACAAATGGTGCTACAACAAGTGGCCCTTACCTTACACCAAACACAAAAATTAACTCGAAATGTAACATAGATAGACCTAAATGTAAGGAGCTAAAACTATTAAAATTATATAGGAAAAAAACCTAGGAGAAGATCTCTGTCACTTTGGAGTAAGCAAAGATTTTTTGATGGGACACACAAGTATAAACTGTAAAAGAAAACATTGATAAACTGGATTTCAAAAACAAAATCATTTGCTCTTTGAAAGACATTGTTAAGAAAATGGAAAGGGAAGCCACCAACTGGGGAAAAAATTTGCAGAACAGGTATCTGGTAAAAGACTTTTATCCAGAATATATAAAGAATGCTTACAACTTAATCAGAGGACAAAAACCTAATTTCAAAAATGGGCAAACAATATGAAAAAAATATTTCACCAAAAAAAAAATATGGATGAAAAACACATAACAAAGATGCTTAATATCATTGTCAGTAGGGAAATGCAAGTTAAAACCGCAGTGAGGTACTGCCATATACTCACTAGAATGACTAACATTAAAAAGGCTGAGATGTGGGGAGATGGAATATGAGAGGTGGACATAAACACCTTGAGTAAAGGTGATGTTTTTATAGATTTCCTGAATAGTAAGTTAAAATTAAAAATAATGAGTGAATAGGGGAGAAGTGTGGACACATGCAGCTCACTAAGGAGAATTTAAGGCAGCAGCTACAGAGGAAAGTAATGCTAAAGCTTTTGTTTTTAAATACAGGAGATGCCAAAGCACGTTATTATGCCAGTGAGAAGAACTCCCGAGGAAGGGAGAGAATAATGGTAGAATAAGAAGGGAACAAAGAAGGGGCAAAGTCCCTGAAAGGGCAAGAGGATCTGGCCTCTGGAGCCAAGTAGGAGGATTGGCTGTTGGTCATAACAACAGTTCTTCCAAGATGGTAACAAGAGGGACTGAGGAGAAGATAGGCATAGATTCAGTGAGGCCCAGAAACCTAGTAGTAGGAGGAAGAAGGAGTTTCCTTTTGAAAATTTCTATTTTCTTCATGAAGTAAGGCCATCAGCAGGAGGGGGAGGAGTAGAAGACCAGGAGAGCGTGTGGAATGGCCGTCTGGAGAGTGTTGAGCATCCCAGCAGTGAGCGCATGCTTAATGCTCGTGTATGACACCCCTTCATTCTACATCGTGTGCCCACTTCTGTTCAACTCAGTGCCGCCATTGGCTGAGAGTGATTTACTCCCCTGGCTGTGGTTGGAGGGGAGAAGCGCTCAGAGATGAGTAAGAGTCAGCAGAGGATGCAGCTGTCTTCCCAGCAGTCTCCCTGTCCTGGATCTGCAGTCAAAAACGTTGCTAGAGATCAATTTACAGCATTTTGCAATCCATGGAGGGCGAGAGAGGCCACTTCTGAATGTTTTGCTTGCTAATCTAATGTTTGCAGCTGAACAGAATGTTTTCTCAGATAGTTTTTGCTTTGGGGGTTTGTACATGGTGTTTTCGATGTATACTGAATGATTAGTTTACTGCTCGTTTTGTTGTGCTCCATTCTCAGAGCTATACTATAAACAGATTACACTATATTTGTGTGTGTGTGTACACATTACATGATATACTACAGTCATATTTTCTACTTCTTATATATCTTGTTCCCTACCTTTCTATCTATCTGAGATTGTAGGCATTCAATAAATGAGAAATGAACTAGTCAATCAATCAATCAAAATGTAATCGGAGACAGGCTTTAGCAAGAAAGGCAGACAGACACTGCCCTCAGGTCACCCACAATCTGGTGGTAAGACATATGCATATTAAGGAGATGGCATGGTATGGTACAATATCAACATACAGAATTTGGAGTTGAATTTGAAGCTTATAGCAACTAACTATATTTATGGCCTTGGGCAAATTGCTTTACTTTGCAGGCTTCAGTTTCCTTGTTTATAAAAGTGGGGGTTTGGATTGTTGTGAGAAATAAATAGGACACAATAGGTAAACTGACCACCATAGTACCTAACTATTAGTCAGAGCTGATAAAGGTGACTCTGCCGCATGAAAATATCTTGTTACCTAAGTACGGGTCAGAGTGCAGACAGTTGTTTTCTCATCCTTAGAATGGAGCGCATAGCAGCACCTGCCTCCCAGGGTCATATGGGAACTGTGCCACGACAAGACTAAGTTGATCACCTGCATTATTTCTTTCGGTCATCATAATAACCGTGTGAGGTGGAAGGATTCTTATGCCTGTTTTATAGATGAGAAACTAAAATATAGAGATATTAGTTAATTTTCCAAGGTCACACAACTTGCACATGGCAGAATCCAGGGATACCAGACAGCATTTTAGCTGGATGTTAGTAAAAGTAGTGATATTAGTAGTTCCAGCAGTACTACTCGTAGGAGGAGTAGGAGTTAAGAGAGATCACTTTGGTGGGAGTGGGCACAGAAGACTTCTTAGCCGTGGGATCTGAGATCAGCTTTTAAGTAGGCAAGATTTCTGTAGACACAGAGGGATGTAGGCTTCCCGAAGCAGAGGGCAATTGTCAGCAAAAGGCTCAGACTGGGCAGGTGGAGGCTTGCTTACAGAAGTACACCTTTCTGACCCCGGCAAAGCTCTGGCTTATAGGGAAGTAATGCAAGATGAGGCCAGAATAGATGACTTAGGGTCTCATTTATAGAGGTCTAAATACTGGAATGAGACACTTGCTTACAAATTTGTTGTGAGCAAGGGAAGCCTTTGATCTGGTGTGCCAACCTGGAACTCAGGACATCGGCTAGGGTAGGGATGAAGATGTGGGATTCGTGTGCACAAAGGTGGTGAAAGTATCATGCCTTTCGTTCTTACAGAGCTTTAGAGCTTACCTAGTGCTTTCACCTCCACGGCTTTGGCTGATGCTCACGGTAACTTTGTCACGGAGCCAGGCAGGTAACTCCCATGTGAGTTATCACGTGTGAAGTGCCTACTTTAGAGTGGTTATTTAATTAAAGTCACTTCTTTGTTTATGGACATGAGAGTGAGCATCCAAGAGTTAAGTAATTTGCCCAAACTTTCAGAGCTATTAAGTGTTGGAGCAAAGACTTGAACACAAATCCTTTGCCCCAGTTTATTCCGACTTCCACACTTGACATTGTCAGCCCAATCATTTGTCCTACATAATTCATCCAACAAACAATTGGGCACCTATTATACAGCTCATACAGTATCAAGCTATATGGATGCAAAGATAAATATGTACAATAAAGCTCATAAACCACTGGGGAAGAGAAAATTATTTTAAAACAGAATTTGGCAAGTGCTGAGATGGTAGTGGGAGGACAAGCGTCACAGAATGGAGATGCATGCGGGGAGAATGGCTACACAGAGGAGGCTAAGTGTGAACTGAACCTTGTGTCTCAAGTACAGTCTCCTAGATGGTCTGAGCCTCACACTTAACCCTCCTGGGCTGTCAAGTGTTAGCGGACCTGCTGGAACCAGGGAGCCTTCTAAGAGGAGAAATAGTGCAAGCAAGAGACAGAGCGAGCTGACGGATGTGGCAGTCAGGGGGTACACCCTTCCATCGCCCTCCAAGAGGACTGGATGCCTACTTTAGAGTGGCACGGAGCTCACAGCTTCCAGCTGCTGCCCCTCCAGGGCCACCACAGTGCTCACGCTCAGGGGCACTCCCCAGGGTGCCCCCAGCGCACATGAGGGCACCGTAAATGCACTAGAGCCAGGTCGTGCCTGCCCAGCACGGGAGTCCTAAAATAAGTACTCTTTGCTCTGGAGCTCATCAGCCTGGCCAGCACTTTTTCTCAGAGCTGCCGGCCAGTCCAGAGGGATCCTTACCCAGTCCTCCTTCCTTTCCATCCCCTCTTATAGTTGCCAGATCTGCATTATGGTACAAGCCTAGCCCCACCTGTTCCTGCTGCCTCTCTTTGAACTGAAGCATAGAGTTAGCCCAAAGGCAAAATGTCTGGAAATGCCTTTGTTTTGTAAGGAGAAGAGGAAGGGAATGAAGAACAGCGCAGAGGTAGGAGGAAACCCAGCAGAAAGCCCTGTGGACACAACACAGAGAGAGTAAATCTCAGGAGGAGGATCCCCTGCTGGATTCTGAAGAGAAAAGACAGAGTGAGAATACTCACACTATGTGCCAGGCCCAACAGTCAGGGCTAGAAGGGTGTTGACTGAATGACTGAATGAACAGGAGTGGAGAAGTATTCGGGTATATATACCCAGCAGCTGCAGTAGAAACCCCCCAAGCTCTCTGTGGATTTAACCCAATAAAGATTTGTTTTCCACTCACAACAAGGCCAGTGCTGGTCAGGAGACCCTTCTCTGGGTCTTGTCCATAAAGAGCAGGATACTGTTGATGCCAAGGAGGTGGGAGGGAGCTGGGGTATTATTAAGGGTCTGACTTCCAAGTGGCATGTGTCACTGCTTGTCACACCCCATTTGCATAACCTGGGCGCAAGGCCCCAGCCTAACAGGGAGAGAGGAGAAACGATCTGCTCCTGAGCATCCAGGAAGAAGAAAATAAAGCAAGGCTGGGTGGACCCAGAGCATTCTCTCTGCCTCTTGGGAAATGCCGTACGTATAGTGCTTGGTAGCCAGGAACTCACCATAAACCTGCCGAAAGATGAGTGTATACGTAAAGGCTAGGGAAAGGGATCAGGGTGCAAACCCATCAGACGTTCCAGTAGAGCGAACAGACAGTCCAGTTGCAAAGAGTGAGTGAAAAGGGAGTGGTTGCAAGGAAGTGGTAACTCAACGCTGCCTCTCAGAATCTCCTGTGCTGCCCTCTTCCACCTCTGACCCCGGGGCTGACAACTGCCCTCTCAGCTCCCACACACTCTTTGTATTATTTCCCCGATCCTGCAACTGTATGGAAAGCATGAGCTCCCTTCCTCCAGCATGAGTTCTGTAAGGGGGATAGTGGGTGCCGCACGTCTGCATCCCCAGCCCCTTGGCCCAGTGACTGGCACAGAGTCACTGTCTGTTGGAATGAAAAACATGCTCTGCTCTGGAGATTCTCATGGAGGGGATATGGGGATAAGAAAGGGCATCCTTCCTTTTATTAAATTCATTTCTAAAAAATTGCTGTGAAATATACATAATCTAAAATTTATCATTTTAACCATTTTTAAGTGGATAGTTCTTCAGCATTAAATACATTCACATTGTTGTGCAAACATCACCACCATCCATCTCCAGAATTTCTTTCACCTTGCAAAACTGAAACCCATTTAACTCTGCCTTCCTCCCTCCTCTCAGCCCCTGTTACCCACCATTTGACTTTCTGTCTCTATGAGGTTGACTGTCTAAGTACCTTATTTAAGCAGAATCATATAGTATTTGTTCTTTGTGACTGGCTTATCTCACTCAGCATAATGTCTTCAAAGTCCACACATGTTGTAACATGCCAAAAATTCCTTCCTGCTTTAGGCTGAATAATAGTCCATTGTGTGTATGTACCATATTTTATTTATCTGTTCACTTATTGATGGACACTTGGATTGTTTCCACCTTTTGACTACTATATATATCTCTTAAAGACCCCTTTTTAAATTATTTTGGGTATATGCATGCTTTTTTTAAGTCACTCCAGGTGATCTGAAGTATAGCTGGGTTGAAAAACTTCCATGCAAACAAAAAAGTAAAGGGGCTGATGAGAAATATAGGAGTTTAGGGCAAGGAGGGATATTGCAAGGGTCAGGCAGACCCTGGGTACAGTGGAGGAGTTTACTGTGATCAGGAGCCAAGGAAAGAAAAGGGGGAAAGTCACAGGGCTCTGACAAGGAGAGGACATCAGCTGACCTAATTCCTTACGTAGCGGTGATGTCATCTGCTTCCCAGAGCAGGGGCAGGTGAGAGCAAGGTTAGAGACTGAGGAAAGGGAAGACTCATAGCAACTGTTGAGAGGAACGCAACTGGAGATAATGGGAGGATAGATGATCAAAGGACAGAGATAAGGAAAGGACCCAGGGGCTTGCGGGTGTTGGAGGAGAGAGAGTGGACATAGAGGGAACTCCTTTTTCTGAAAATCAAGCTCATCTGAAGGCAAGGAGTGAAGAAGTTTGTGGCAAGTATGCTCAGAACTGGACAAGAAATCACTAGAAGGCTGGTGAGATGTCTGTAAGCACCCAGGAAGATGGGTACGGGCCCAGGTCAGGTCACGTGATGGGCTCAGGGACTCTGAGGCAAGGTGGAGAAAATGGATCATGGAAACCATCCAGGATTGGAAATGGGCCAGAGGATGAGGCAGAAGGTCAAGGGAGGGGACTGAGGCTAAGTGCCAAAGAAGTGCTAGCGTTGCATACCTAAACAAACCCATGGCCTCACGGAGGTTTCATGGTACAAATAAGGAGAATCAAATCGCTGTCACACACATAGACACAATTATCTTATCCCATCAAAACAATCACAGTGCCCCCTGTGAGCCTGCCCTCCCGGATGGCTGTCTCTATCCCTAGACTGGCTGTCTTCCTAGCCAGTGAAAACTTGTCTAATAGATGAAGGTCTTCCTGGCTGCATTCAGGATCAGAACTCCCCCTGTGTGCCTGCCTCACTTTGCTCCTCACTGCAGCCGGCAGCCCAGTCAATGCAGGACCACAGAAACAGACATCTAAGACCTCAGGGAGTTCCCTCAATGACTCAAGGCAGTGACTTTGCACTCCTAAAGTCCTTGCCCTTTGTCCTTTACTGTGGCAGCTGTGGGCTGCAGTGACAATGTCCCTAGTGATCTCATTTTGAGCTCATCTTTGTAAAAAAGGAAAAATTAGAAGTTTTCTGGGCAATTGTACTGAAAAATCTATTCCCATCCTCCTCCTTTCCTCCTAGATGATCCAATCTATCCTTTTGATCTGGAATTCTCTTTATCTGGTATCTTACGGCAAATATGAAGCTTTGCTCATATTTCCCTAGATGGCCCCATTTGCCCCTAAGTCTTTGTCGGCATTGCTGCCTCTTTGCACTGCTCTGTGGGCTTCAGCTTCAACTCTGTATAATTGCTCAGACTGCCTCCTGCCTGCTTTGAGAAATCTGTCAGTTGCTGCCTGCTGCTAGCTGTCTGTTATCTTTTACTTGCTCCACTGGGCTTTTGGCTGCCCTCCGGACATTGCTGCTGATCTCGGACAAGATATAGATCTGTTTATTTTTCTAAGTAGCCTCTTACACTAGCATTTTGCTGTCTACTTTTCATTGCCTTTCTCCCTCTCTTTTTTTTTCCCTTCTTGCCTACTTCCTACTGAGAGCAGGCATATTAGAGGCTCTCCAGAAGACAGGCAGCCTAGGGAAACCACCATCCTACTGGAGTCCTTGGAAGCGTCCAAAGGGACAGTGTTCTTCAATCGCAAATGTGCAGGCAGCCTAGCAAGTGGGCAGCTGACTCTAGGACAGCCAATCCTCAGAGGTTATGGAAGGAATTCACTTTGTTTAATAAATAGAAGAGCCAGACAAAGTTAACTATAAAAGATGTGAGGCTAGAAAAAGAAAAAGAAATAAAAGGAAGTGTCCTCTCATTCTTTATTTTGTGTGTGCTGGGGCAACACTCATGTGGCTTCTGAGTGATAATAGAAAGTGAGGCCACTCTTGGTTCTTCTTGGAAATGCCCAGGACCCTCCTTGCTCCATTTCTAGCCTGCTTCCACTCATTTCAGCTCCTGTAGAGCTGCTGACCTTTGACTCTTCTGTTTGCCTCTGGAAACTGGTGTTGGTCCCTGGCTTCCTGTGTTTGTACTGTCAGCCCTCCCTGGGGATTTAGGCTGTTTCAATTCTTGGCTGCCTCAGGCAGAACACCCCACTGGTGTGGGTCCCATTTTGAACTAATTCTGGGCGCTATAGTCAGGCTCTCCCTCTCTGTCCATACCTTCAGAGGCTGTCCAGTGTGGGAGGCGGAGGAGCTGGTAAACATATTCACAAGGAGTATTTGAAGGATGCTTGTCGCTTGGTGGCAGGAATTTGAGAAGAGAGAATTTTCAAGAAAGGAGTGGAAAAAGGTTTAGAATAAGTTCTTTTGCATTATGGGTAAATGAAATATAGAGGAAAAAATTAGAACATCAGTCAAGTCATTAAGAATATCATAAATCCAAAACTGATAAAGATCTTGAGAAATAGGGAAAAATACTGAGTCAAATATCAGAATGGAACATAAGATTCTGTGTTACGAATCAGATCTATGTAAAATATTATAGTAATATTCTAGACCATCAAGTCAAACTGGCCTAAATTACTTACGGTAAATACCACTCCACAATCAAGAGTGAGGATTTCCGGCCTTACTCTTTCCTTCTTGCATTGACCTGTACCTTCCGGATATCTTTGAACAGCAGTCCAGTGCCTGCCTGGTGCTAGACTCCATGGGAAACACAAAGAAGTAAAACATACATGCCCTAGACATATATTCTAGACACACAAAAAGCTAGATTAAGATAAAGAAACAAAAGGTGCTGCAAAAGAATATGACTGGACATTGATTAAATTAGTACTATGCGTCCTCCTGAGGACGTATCCCTGGGAGGTTAGAGGGAGTCACGAAGGAGAGGGAATCATGAAGAAGGTTAGCCTCAAGGTTCGACTGTAAAGAAAAGAGGATTCCTCATGCTTAGTGATGATTTACTGAGTTTTCATTATATATGACAAACTGCAGAAGAGCTATCTAAAGTTAAAATCCACAAAGGATGCTGAGGCCATCTTCCAAAACTTAAAATGAGAGAAATCTAAGAAGACTCAATGACAAACATCTGGTTTCTGCTTGTTGGGGTGACGGGTCAGGCATCGTGTTTCTGATGCTGTGCCGTATCTTTATCCAGGTACCTATCTGGAAGGCATATTCTGTGACCTGGAGAACAAGAGCATAGGTTTAGGATGCATTCAGTTTCCAAGAATAGGATGCTTGGTGAACACAGCGCCTTCATCAGTAAAGATGTTTAATCGTCTCAGAACAGGAAGTCCAAGCTATTCCTTTCACTCAGCCATTGTCAGTTGACTTTTGCATGTCTTCTAGCTAAATTCCCTATGGTCGGTAGGTGGTGGCTACAACTCCCTCAAAGCTGTATTCCAAGTCTGAAGAAAGGGCAAGGGCCAAGAACATTCTCCTCCTGAGGCTCTGTCTTTCCATCCAAGAAAAAAGGCTTTGACAGAAGCTCTCCCGCAGACTTTCTCTGAACTCTCATTGGCAAGAACTGAATCTTATGCCTCCCAATTCTTGGGAAAGATTTACGCCACTCATGATTCATCCCCTCAGACGGGGGTAGGTGCCCAGCTTCCAAGAGATCAAGGGATCTTTACTCATTTTTTGAATAAAATCAGTGTTTTTTCACAGGCAGAGTGAACAGTGTGTGCCGCAGTGACCAGCGTGAAGAGTCCCGGCCACGTGGCTCCTCTGGTGGCGGGAGCCAGCTTCTTTCTTTGCTACAGTCAGCCCGTGACCTTGGCCTTCATTTACAACTCTGAATTCTTTCCTACTTCTTGAAAGTTATTGTTCCTGCATAATGGATCTAACTTATGCAAGAGAGATAACTCAAAACTCCAGTAAACAAACCCTTATTCAGAGAATACCCCTTGGCCATACCCCATAAAATTGGTGAATGTATATCTTCTATGTTTTCAGTTTAAAAAATGTTAAAGTTAGATACCATTTTTATGACTCCCCTTCTTAACTAAACTGGCTAGAAATGAACCAACCAATCTCTAGACCCAATTTAGATAACAGGGTTTCTCATAGTATAATTGTTACTTTTTTGCATGAATTCCCTTCCAGACTGAAATGTGGAAGACAGAATTCAATGTCCTAAACATGCCTGCATCCTGAACTCTAGAACTGTGCAGCGTAATGCAGAAGCCACTAGCCACACACATGGTTACTGCGCATTTGAAATATAGCTAATGAGACTGAGGAATAATCGTATTAAATTTTAATTAATTTAAACTTAAAATCAGATTCCATTATGTATGCTTAGAACAATTCAGGCATGTGAATCTACTTTTCCAAGTGTAAATTTTATGAAATCTAGATACAGATGGACTGTTTACAATGAAAACAGGATCTAAATTGAGATGTGCTGTTGTGTAAAATGTATACTGGATTTTGAAGACTTAATTGGAAAATTTAAGAGTGTAATATAAAATTTAAATATGTAAAACAAATCTCATAATTGTTTATATTGATTACATGGTACAAATGATACTACTTTGAACATATTGGGTTAAATAAAATACATTAAAATTAATGTCACCTGTTTGTTTTTCCTTTTTTAAAGTCACTGCTAGAAAATGATAAATTACCTGTGTGGCTTGCACTTTATTTCTCTTAGACAGTGCTGCTCTAGAACATAGCAAGCATTCAGATGTTTGTTGAGTGAATGCATAAGTCCAGTGACTTGACCAAGGTCATTCAGAAAGACTCAACACTGAGTCAAGTTCCCTTGATCCCCACTGACTCTTTCTTTCCACCATTCCTTGTAGCCTCCTCTGTGCTTCCTGGTCACATTCTCATTCCACCTATAGGATAGAAACTTTCCTCCAGGAAGGCAGCTTTGCAAACTCTGTTATGAGGTTCTGTAAAGGCAGAAGCTTATAGAAAACGGACCCCACTTTAATAAAGAGAAGTAAATGATTTAGCATGCCAAATCTCAGAGGATTCTTGTTTCATATCTTGCTGTGTCTAGGTATCTTTTTCTGAGATGCCCAGGCATTTCATACATGGAGACATTGTTCTCATTCTGAAAGTTCTTTCAGTAAAAGGGTGGTTTTACACTTCTGGGAAGATTTCAGCCATCCCCAAGGCTTTGGTGACACAAAACAGATAGGAGTAACATAGTCTGTGGACACACAGCAGGAGGGAGGCTGAGGAGCTGGCCACCCACGCTGCTCGGCAGAGATGCTCGGTGCTCCCACTCCCGTGGCTCAGGGAGCAGTTGCTTTGTTGGTCCCTGCCCCAGAAGACTGGATGGAACGCCACTGAGACTCTTCCCCGGACTGCATTCATTACGGAGCAGTGCTCTGCCATAGAACACGCACAGAACCATCCGGGCCTGTCAATCATACACTCAAGTGAAAGCACCATGATTCCATATTTTCAGTTTTAGGTCCTCACGGTCACACTGAAAGTATCTTTATTTATGAAAGACTTAATTCAATAGATATTCAGTCAACAAATGTTTATTGAATATCTGCTACGTGCCAGGCAATGTGAAGTACTGAGATAAAATAATACTAATTTACTGGTTCGAACTCTACATAAATTACTTATTTAGCTGAACTATACATAAATTATGCACAAATTTTTCTGAGCTATCAGAGGCAAAGAGAGGCACAGATAATTTTAAAAAGCATAATCTAAAAGTGTATCTTTACATAAAATAGCATATTTGCCTCCCTGGTTCAAAACTAGGGTCTCTGTGGACCAATATTTTGTCTTTGACAGTGACATTAAAACACGTGGTGTAATTTTAGGAATCTAGTCTAAGGAAACAATCAGAAATATAGTCAAAGATTTATATATATGGATGGTCATTGCAGTATTACTTAAAAGAGTAAAAAAGTGCAAACCCTCTAAATGTTGAGTAAGACAGGTTTGATAAAGTTTGTACCAGTTTTAATGATGACAAATCACTACAAATCAAGTTTTAAAGGACATTTAGTGATGTGAAAAATGTTTCCCCTTACATATTAATTTTAAAACTCAGGTTATAAAAATATACATGGTATCTGTTTTTAATTTGGGGGAATATCTATATATGCAGAGAAAAAAAGACTGAAAGGATATATTACTGAAATTAATAATGTATCTCAGTGGGGAAATGATGCTTGGTTTCTATTTTCTTCTTTACATTCTATAGTTTTTTAAATATTCCACATAAATGTTTGCTATTGTTGTAATAAGAAAAAGTAACAATTAACTTTTACGAGAAATTTGGTGCAGTGACATTTTCTTCTGTGGAATTCATTTTTAAATATTAAAAAAAAACTAGTTTCCCCATAACACCTCTACATTTTCTTACATATTCATTCTGGATTGGTCCCACTTAATTCTATTAAAACTTTTGAACCAGATTGTTACACAGACAAATTGTGTTTATGATACATTGTATGGACAATTACTCCATAAACTTAATTCCTTATATGACATGGTGTAATATTACTTACCTCCCTGGGAAGACTGTGACCCAAAGAATTCAAGGAGCCTAGTTCAATGCCTGGCCTATAATAAGTCCTCACTACTGGTTCCCTCCCCCTCTGACTGGCTTTATTCCTCTCACCACTCTCTGCCTTGTATAGTGTTAATTTTTTTATAATGAATAATTCAGTTTTTTTTCCATTGCGGTAAAATATATGTAACATAAAATTTACCTTTCTAATCTTTCTAAAGTGTATAGTTCTGTGGCATTAAATACATTCACATTGTTTTGCGACAATCACCATCGTCCATCTCTAGAACTTTTTTCATCTTCCCAAACTATAACTCCCTACCCATTAAAAAATAACCCCATTCCTGCCTCTCCACAGCCCCTAACAACCACCATTCTACTTTCTGTCTCTATGAATTTGGCTCCTCTAGGTGCTTAATATAAGCAGAATCATACAGCATTTCTCCTTTTACAATTGACTTATTTGACTTGCCGTAATGTTCTCAAAGCCCATCCATGTTGGGGCATGGGTCAGACATTTCTTCTTTTTTAAGGCTGTGTAATATTCCATTGTAGGTATATACCACATTTTGTTTATCCATTCATCCTTTGACAGATCCTTGGGTTGCCTCCACGTTCTGGCTGTTGTGAATAATGCTGTCATGAATATGGCTGTACAAACTTCTTTCTGAGCAATTCTTTTGCTTGAAGTAGCAATTGCTGGATCACATGGTAATACTATTTTTAATGTTTCAAGGAACCACCAAATTGTTTTCATTAATGTTTCTGCACCATTTTACATTTTATTGTGTTATTTTTATTCACTTTTATTCCCCCTTGTTAAGTTGATATCTTTTTGACATCAAGTGCATTCACTTCTGAATTCTTCCAAGCAACTAGAAAATTGGCTCAAGCATTGTAGATGCTCAATTAATACCTGATGAATAAAAGAGTTTTTTTCTAACTTCTAGATGGTCATTTTCACTTAGTGAGTTCCTTCTTCTCCTTCATTATTCCCTCAGCTCTCATATACTGTGATTTAGGTAGACCTCTGCTAACAATTTCCATACCTTTAATAGTTTATAACATTTGGTCATGTAGCTTTCTTTTAGAGTCATTCAGCTGTTAAGACCTTGAGCAATGGAGTCAGAAAGACCTGGCCTCAAGTCCTGGTTCTGCCACTTACAAGCAATGTGACCTTGGGCAAGATTCTAACCTCTTGCTTCAGATATTTATTGCTGCATAAGAAACCACTCCACAGCCTAGTGGCTTGAAACAAAACCATTTTATTATCCATTACAATTCTGTGGGTCTCCTGGGTCAATTCCTTTACTTCACATGGTGTCTGCTGGGGTCACTCACATGTCTGCATTCATCGGCAAGCCTGGCTAGGGTTCAAATGGCCAAGAAGGCCTCACTCACATGACTAGCACCTCAATTGTGGTGGCTAGAATCACTGCGAGTGGACTGGGCTTTTCCCTCTTTCTTCTTAGTCTCTCGTAAAAGTTGGGCACCTTTTTCTGTGAGGCTTCTATCTCTCAACAGGTGAGCCAGATTTTACATGCAACTGGCTCCCACGAGAACAAAAATGGAAATTGCCTGTCAACTTAGGACATAAGTCAGAATGGGCCAGCATTGCTTCCAATCTATTGTGTTGTTGAAAGCAGCCATGGGTCAGCTGACACTCAGCAGCGGGGGGAGGGGGGGCGGAATACTGTAGACAGTAACACTGTGATGGGAGCAGGGCCATGGGCATGCTGGGATGGGAAGACCTGGTGACCATATTTGCAGACAACCCATTTCTAAGCCTCTGTTTCCCCATCTATAAAATGGGAGATAATAATGATAACTATCCTTATAAGATTATAGTGAAGAAATAGTGTGATAATGATGTAAGATGTGCATGATCATGATTCCAATTATCACGATTATTATTTTTGCTGTTTTATTCCAATCAAGGTAGAAGGTATTCAGGCTTATTATGAAATTTTCTTCTCTTCACTTTCTTTATTCAATAATATTAACCCTGAGCTAATCATCACCACAGAGTACTGGAGTCAACACAAAATCCCTTCTCTTCCTGACACAAGCCAGAGCTGGCCTCCCTGGGAATCCTCAGGACTTTCCAGTCTTGACACCTGCTCCCTACTTCCCTCCTGAGGTGTGGCTCTTGGAGTGAAATGTCATCACCATCCTTGGAGTCCACTTTCACAACACAAGGGCTTTCTGCAATTTGTTATCTGAAATCAGCATTTTACTTCTTGGAAAATTTTAATGCCTTCTCTCATTGAACTCTGAGATTTCATTAGGTACTTTCATGACAGAAAAATAAAAAGCAGAGAATAGTACAAAATGCACTCACTTCCTACTCATATCTTTAAAGAAAAATGCCACCTTCATGCCACTCTTGTCTTTCTTACCAAATCATAACCATTGTTGAGTGAGAGGAAAGATTTGCTCGAGTCCATCTGATTTAAAGCATAGCCTAATCTTATCATTTAAACAGTTCTCTTTAGATGGTGTACCATGTCTCTTGGATAAAACGCTCTCTCTCTCTCATAGACAGTCTTTACCTCCTGGTTTTCCCCTTAAGATGGTCTCTGAATGGAAGAGGACGATATTGGCTCTTGATGCTTCCTGGATAAATGTAAGCACCACAGTCCTTGGGAGCATGCTCTGCCCCTCCTCTGGTCTCCAGGGTGACGCCCTTTGTCCACCTTCTTGCTGCATGCCCCACAGGCATTGGCAACAAAGTCTGAGGCTGGTCCCTAGTCATTTCATCTCTCTGGGTTTGGGTAGCTCTCCTAATGGTGCTCCCTGCCTGATTCAATTTCACCTGAGTACCTGTGGGTACTGTGGCCACTCTGAGGCCTGGTCACGGCTCCTAGACTCTCCTCATTCGGGTAGTTGGCTCTGCAGCCCTCTCTCTGAAACAGTTTCGTGCCAGTACAGCAACCCCTCTGGCATTCTCCATGGTCCAATTCTTAGCCCCTTCCTGGGCCAGCCTCCCTTTGGTTGACCAGCTGCCTCTGCCATCCCTTCATCCTTTAGAGGTCTTGGCTCTCACAAATTATACCTTGGTGAACATATTGTGCATGTCTGGTATTTTCCAGGAACAGATACAGAGGAGTGGAAAGGTTACATACACTTTTACATTTTAAGATGGTCCCATATTTACCTCCAAAGTCACTGTTTCCAATTTATATTTTATTTCCTTATACCCATGTTAATTCTAAAGATAATCAAACTTTATAAGCTGACCAATCAGATGGTTATTAAATAGAGATATTAGTATGCTAAGAATTTTTTATGCTTATTGACCATACCTATTCTGTGAATTTCCTTTATATCTTTGACTTCTTTTTTAGGAAGTTTTTGTCTTTTTTTTCTTACGGCTATATACAGCAAAGTGTCTAAGTCAGTTTGGACTTCCAAAATAAAATACCATAGACTAGGTTGCTTAACCAACAGAAATTTATTTTTTCATAGTTCTGGAGACTGAGAAGTCCAAGATCAAGGTGCCTGCCAGGTGAGTGTCTGGTAAGAGCTTTCCCCTGAGGTTGCAGACAAAGTCTTCTTGCTGTTTCCTCACATGGCCTCTCCTTGGTGCATGTGTGTAGAGAGTGAAAGATCTCCTTCTTCTTAGAAGACCACCAATCCTATTGTATTACAATCATTTAATCTTAATTACCTCCTAAAACACCTTGGGGGTTAGGGCTTTGACATATGAATTTGGGGGAGACACAATTCAGCCCATATTTACATAGATATATAGATTTGTGTGTGTGTGCGTGTTTGGTTTATGTGTGTGTGCGTGTATATACATTCCAATATTTTCTCCTAGAACATAACTTGCTTTTTATTTTGTTTACTATGTCTTTTTTCATAGAGGAGTTTTTAGTTTTGATGTGTCAAATTTGGTTCATCTTTTCCTTTATGGCTTCTTATTTTTATGACTTGTATAAGAAGGCCTTCTATGTCCCAGAGGTGATAAACATATTATTTGTGTCTTCCATGTTTTAGAAGAACTTGCCCATAAGCCTTTTGAGCCTGATGTCCTTTGCAGGGGCAGGAAGGAGGTACGTTTTTAACAAATAGTTCAACTTCCTTAATGGTTATTAGTTTAATGTTTTCTGCTTCTTCTTGGACAAATTTTGGTTATTTGCATTTTCCTAGAAAATCATCCATCTTATCTGAGTCTCAATTTCACTGGTATAAATTTGTTCATAACGTTCTCCTTAAAAATTATCCTTTGTGGGTACATGCGTCCCTTTTCATGCTTCATCTTGCCTATTAAGTATTTTTTACTTTCTTATTAATTGTTTTAGCCAAATCATTTTTTATCTTAAAGCAAACTTTTGGTTTTTATTGATCAATTTTGCTGAGTTCTTTTCTCTACTTCATTCATTTGTTTCTATATTAATTAAATCATTTCTTACTACTTACTTTGGCTTCATTATTTTTCTTTCCAATCTTTTTTATGATCTAATAAATGTAAGGCTAGAGTTTTCTGAAAATTGCTTTGGCCATATCCCATTGGTTTTGATGTGTGCTGTTTCATTGTGGTCCAGTTCCAAGTAGTTTATTTCCTCTTTAAACCAAGAGATCTTTAGAAGTGTGTTTTTATATTTCAGGAGTATAGACTTATTTTGGCTCCTTGTTTGTTAATTTCTAAATTTATTGCATTCTGGTCAATGAATGTGGCCTGTATAATAACAGTTTTTAAAAATGTGTTGCCATTTCCTTTGGGCATAGAACAGAGCTAAATTTGGTGAGCTCTGCCTATGAGCTTTTAATTTTAAAAAGTGCTTAATACTGCATTATATTTACCTTCTAGTGTTATCGTAGCTTCTGAGATAGGCAATGATTTAGCTGCATTTGATAGCAAAACAATCACTGATTCATTTATTCAACAGGTATTTACTGAGTGCCTGCATGTTCTAGGTACCACAGGCTTTGGGGGACACAAAAGTGAGCAAAAACAGACATTATCTACACTTACAAACTTATAGTCCAGTGAGAGAAGCAGACACAAATCACGTGGTCCTGTTAATGAAACAATGGGCTGAAGAAAAAACAATGATTCCATGGATGTATATCACAAAAGAGTCTGTCCTGGGGAAAGATTTCCTAATATTTGAGCAGAGAGCTGAAAGGAGAGTGGAAATTATGGAGGGAAAGGGCTGGAAAGGGAGGAGAAGAGTGTTGTGGCAGAACAGCATGTTGCAAGGCCTTTTGTGCAATGTGAACAAGGTGTCCTGGGGGCCTGGAGGCAGGCCAGTGTGTCTGCAGTGCCCAAACCAGTGTGTTCACGGTGCCGGCCGAAGCAGGGAAGAGGACGTGTGTGTGGAGGGCGAGGAGGTGCAAGCCACAGAAAGCCTCCTCAAGAATTTTTGTTTTGATTCAAGAAAAATGGCAAGCCATTAAAAGAATTTAGATAGGCTAACAGGATCATATTTGTGGTTTTAAAAGACAACCTGAAAAGGAACTTGTAATATTTGCTCTAAGGAGTTTTTTAATACCTTGGTGCTCTACATATAGAAGGCCTGCATCCCTTCTTGCCCCCTCCATTCAGTGCAGTTGAACTAAATATGTTTAAGAAAAAGAATCACCCAGTATATTTTCTATTAGAAGCCTATAAATTACCCTGTACATTTGGAACCAAGCCTGTATTAGTGGGAGATTATAACAATGATAAAACAATAATCACATAATAAGAATGATAGCTACCATTTTCTGAGCATTTACTGTGTCCTAGCTCCATGCTAGGCCCTCTACAAGTTTTATCTCATTTAATCTTCGTGATGCGAGCACACACGTGCACCTCTGATTGGATCAGCCTTGGGACCTGGACCCAACAACAACTAATCTGTTGGCCAGCCATAAGTTTTTAGGCATCATAACAGAAAATTCCTTGTCCAAATAGATTCTTTCTTTTAGATTTCAAGTTGAGGTATATTAAGGAAAGCAGTTCACTGCAGCAACTAAAGTAGAAAAATGAGAGGCCAGAAAAGCCATGATGGGTCTAGGGGAGTTGAGGGAATGAGTAAGCCAGAGGTACAAGTAAGCAGAAACTGTGAGGTAGAGGAAAGACACCCAAGGGGGATGGGGGCTGGATGAAGTGGTTCACAGAGGGAAGGGAAGCAAACTCAAGAAGCCAGCTCTTGGAGATAGTTGTCATGTGAATGATGGGCACTAGAGGGAAGATCCACACATTCATGCCCTGGAATCTGATTCCAAGGTCTGAAAGCCCAGCTATGGAGTAGTTCTTACTCTCAGCTTTGCATGAAATGCCTGCCTCCCTCATCAGACTTTGCCAGAAGCTCATTAAAGAGTGTATGGGAAGGAATCTGTCCTTCATGCAACACAAGAGACTCAGCATCCCCATGTGAAGATGAGTTAACAGAGGCTCAGAGAGGTTAGGTAACTTGCCCAAATTGTCACAGCAAATTGGCAGAGCAGAAGTTCAAACACAAAATGGTGTGACCATAAAGGTCGGTAAGCATAATACTGTTAACATTACAGCAGTAGGAATTATCTGCTCAAAAATATTTGTTCAGATCGTTACCTTTTCTTCCCTTGAATATGAACACAAGGGACACACACCTTCAAATTAGTAAACCAAGTGACTTGGCATTATTGGCCTGTTAAGTATTATGGCTTAACAATATTTAACATAAAGATCTTTGCTTTTGAGTGGACTGCACAAAAACAGTGTTTTGACCTAGTTAGCTATTTGGAGAGTGAGGGTTGGGGAGTGGGGGCAGGGGCATGTCCAGAGATAAGTATAACTTCTCTTCTAAGAACTAGATAAAAGCTTGCAGATCTAGGACGTGATTATCCACTTATCCAGGAAATGGCACCGGGTGAACTGGATTATGCAGGAGAAACTTCCAGCCATCAGTGAGAAGTAGATTGCTACTAATCTAGTTTTTGGTAGTGGAGGAACAGAGCTAGGAACCCGATCAGCCCTAACTGTGGTCCTTTATGTAGAATGTCTCATTCGTTATAAAAGGGTTACCAGGTGAAGTGGCAAGGGGTGTCCAGAACAAATTTAATGAGCGCCTAGTATGAGGCCTCATGCTCAGGAACAGTGTCAAGGTCAGAGATATCAGTCCACAAGGCTGGAGGTAGGTCACCTTTGCCGTGACACAGAAGGAAATCTCTGAGGATGCAGCCTTCTGGTGAATGGCCCTTTCTTTGGCTCAGTCCGTTGGGTGATGTGTACACTGACTCAACAGGCTCTCTGGGTTGTGCCAGGTCCTAGCTGAGGACAGGGGTATCCTCCTCCTTGTAGTCCCTTCCCAGCAAGCCCTTTTATGTCCTGAGCCAATTATAGCTCAAAGATTTCCTTTCCTGACCTTTGCCAAGCCACCTTTTACCTAATACCTGGTGTTTACCTAGTCCACAAGGGTTGTCAATATGACCTGGAGACCAAACAGACTCACAAAGGCAGGACAAATTTGGCAAGTCCTGGGGGACTCAATGAGTCCCAGTTGCATGGCCCATGAGGGTCAACCAACTAACAGGGTCACAGAGTCCAATGACAAAGATCAAAACCAGGCCTCAAGGGCAGTCCCACATTGCCACAGATTGTCACCTGTGTCCATCTTTTCTCTTTCCTTATCCATATGCCCACTGCTCTATTACTTACTTAACATTTTTCTTTTAAAAATTATAACCTAATTAAATAAAAATTTTTATCATACAATACATGGAAAAAGAGGGCCACTTGTTAAAAATAAACAAGGAGGCCTTAAAAACAGATTAAACTATTAAGGTGAAAATCATCTGTCCATGTTTCACTTAACATCATAGCTCACGGCTGCCAGGAGTGCCTGCCTCACCCTGGCCCGCACTGGGCTGTGGTGTCTGGGCCCGACCTACAGTCGGCCCTGCACATGGGTCCTGTGCCCACCCTCTGTGGCTGAGACACCAGTGAGGTAATGTAAGCTAGCTGGGCCTATTTCCTTGCCTGTAACTGGGAACAACAATAACACCCACTTTGTAGGGGTGTCGCAAAGATCAGATGAAATACTGCAATGAAAGCACTTAGTGCAAGGCCTGGCAGATATTACACACTCCATAAATGCTGTCCTTTTTTCCAAAGTCCTCTCTATAAATGCACTTGTGATTTTCAGAACATCCATCACAATGTTTGTTTGGGAAATATGGTTTTTATCAGTCAGAGCAAAATTCAACTTGAAATAGAAGACATCTAAGTTAAAACCAGTGAGCAAAACAATGAGAAAGATAATTATAGTGCTATTCTTGCTAAGGACAAGAACAGTAAACTAGAACAACGGTTCGGAGGATCAATTAGCCAAGAGTAAATACATCTTTATGAAGTGGGTCCAGGGCTAACTCAGAAGCCGAAGGTGTTGGCACGGCTCCCTCACCCAAACAACCCTTTAGAGGAAGCTAACTTAAGATTCTTGGCAGGACAGGATGGAAGCAAAGCAGTCTGTTTGAGTCTAGAGTCCAGAATTCTCAGCCCCACTTGGCACAGCTTCAAGCACAGGTCTGGGCTTCATCGTCATGCCCAGTTCAGGCCAGAGGTATCTCTGCAGTCAGGACGCCTCTCAGCCCAGGTCAGAGGGCCACAGCTGGGGCTAGTCCCCAGCCTTCAGAAGACCACTTCCAGAAATTCTGCCCCAGAATCTTCCCAAATGAAATATCCCCCTTCCTCTAGGCTTAGCTCCAGCTGCCTGCCATGACCTCCTCTCACTTTCAACCACTTCCTTTCTTTCTTAACACCAGCTTCCCTCTACCTGCCTGGGGTCTCTTCACAATGTCACTTCCCCCATCTTCCTGGATACTAGTCTACCTTTCTCCTCCCCTCTCCTGTCCCTCCCTTCTCTTCTCTCTCTCATTCTCTCTTGCTTTCTCTTTCTATTTCAGCCCAACTTCTTCTCTCTGCTATCCTCCCTCCCTCCCTCCCTCCTTCCCTCCCCTCTTTCTTGCACAAATATTTATGGAGCATTGGCTAGTGGGCTAGGTATTGTGCTTGGGGTTATGAAGGCAGCAGGATCCTTGTCCTTATGGGATGTTTACTCTAGAAGGAAAGACTAACACTAACAAATAATCCCTCGAATAATTATTTAATTATACCAGCAATAATGCTGTAAATAAGGTGGGCCAGATTCTACAGAACTCATTTGACAGTCTCCACATCTAATTGGCATACTTAATGCACTAGATTGTGACTACCCTATAGAGAAAGGCTTATGTATGCTTTGCATTATATCTCCAGCATCTAGCACAGAGCCTGACACATACACAGTATACACTCAGTTGTTACTTGTGGAGTAAATGAATAAAATTCATCTAAATATAACCTGCTAGTGTTCATTCATACATGGGAAGCATGAGGGAAAGTCAGAGGTGGCAGATCTCTTTCTCTGTCCCTCCAACCCTACACACAAGTGATTAATTAATAGCCAACTAGATGCCAAAGGCATGAGGTGTCAAGGAATGGATGAAGTAAAATGTCCTTCTAAATTCCCTGACCTCGATTCTCCCACTGAGGAAAACCTACCCAGAACCCTCCTCCAGAAACCCTCAGCTTTGGGAACAAAGAAAGGACAATCATTCTGTCTGGCTTTGTGGCTTCCTTGGTGTGGAGGCATTTTGACTACTCACCATGGTCAAATAAGTGTCTTTTAGTTCACATCCACTTTGGGATTTTTTATTCTGACTACCTCAATTAGGAAGGAAACAGATTGCTGAAAATCAGTATGATCAGCTATGAGAAGAAACTAATGCAAAACGTGTGTGTGTGTGTGCAACTTTCAGTAATAACTAAAAGGAGAAAATATCAGAATATATTTACCCCATTTCATCTCATTGCAAACTAGAAAATAATAAGGTATTGAAAGATGGGAAGAAACACTAAGAAAGAGAACAAAATTCCCCCATTACAGTAAAGGCACCATTTAGAGGCAGGGTGGTGAGGGAGCTGAGGACCCTGGGGAAGATGCATGAGGTCACAGGCATCATGCAGGAGACAGTGGCTCTGAGCTTCCCTTGGACTTAACCTCTCCGATAAGAATCTGTCCAACTTGGCAGTGACGGGACAGTGAACTCCGTGGATCTGAACAGCACAATTCATGCCAAAAACCTTGATTGCTTTTTTGGACTAAATTATCCTCATTGTTACTGTGTGCTGGACAAAAAAAAAAAAGTGCAAGAGATGCAGCATCTCTAACTTTCTGGCTCAGGACACAATCGGCCCTTTTCTCCCTGAGACCCAGGAGAAGTGGGCTGATGTAAGGGCTGGTGAGGTCACCTTCAACGGACTGTGTGTGCCCCGGCAGGCACGTCAGAGGGAAAGAGAAACGGATGCTCAGCCCACTTGGGGACAAGCAATAGCTCTGTGTGCTCGCTTCATAAATGCAGAATGTTTTAGCTCTAAAGGATATCAGTAACCACCCAGGCCAAAACCCCTGCATTAGTTCAGCCCCATTGTTTCCAGGGCGAGGCTGAGGTCAAGACACAGGAAATGACTTACTCAGAGGACACTGCTAAATTAGCAGCCAAGCCACCACCTGCTCACAAGGTGCCTTGTCCTTTCATTTCCTTCATGCAGCAGGAGTTCAGTGAATGTTGGCCATCGTCATTATCATCATCCCTTACTACTGTGTGCACTTCACACCCCCTGTGGCCATTAGGTAATATCTTCCCACTGTGTGAATGCAGGAACCAACTAATCTACCCAGGGCCACACAGCTAACAAGCGCAGCAGGCCTGGAACCCGGTATTCTGACTCTACCCCAGTGTTCTTTTTGGCCCTTAAACTGTCTGCCCCAACATCTGTATACTATGAAGCTATGAGCTATAAGCACTCACATACTGTCTAGGCTGTTGGGATGTTCCCCACGCAGACAAAATGAACAATATCTTTCAGAATGAATTTTTCTTTCTCTCTGGTGAGTGTAGAACTAGGAACTGTGCTAGGAGGCATAAGCATTCAGACATGATACTGGAGAAGACAGCAAGGAGTGCATCCTGCAGGGCCCCTGTCCTTATATAGTATGCTTGGATTTGCATTTACCTATGAAGATTTTGGTGGGGTTTAAGCAAAGAAATGCCAGGCTGATTTTTGCACTTGAGGTATCTCAGGCTGGCGATGGGTGAAGAAAGGATTGAGAGAGTTGGAGGAGAGGCAGGGAGTAGTGAGAGGAACCAGCTGCTTGAGTGACATGATGGGGGCTTAAACAATGGTCGTAGGGCAGCAGTGGAGGGGCAGATTGAGGGCAAGATGAGGAAGAGGGAAGTGTCAGGATGAGTCTTAGGATTTTAGCTTTGATGGCTGAGTGGGATAAGAGGAAATGAAGAAGAGTCAGACCAAGAGAAAGACCAAGAATTCTGGTGTAGACAGTTTGAGATAGAGATGCCTAAAGGATCTTTTAGCCTGGATTTCCTCAAAGCAGGGTCTGGGATTTATGTGCTCATTGTTTATTTGGGAAGTGATCCCAGGAAACAGGAGTGAGGGACCAGGAAAGATGATATAAGGCAGGATGGAAAATCAATCAAGGGTGTGTATCATGTTGGCCACCTCCATGGGACACTGGTATTGAATGGCCCTGGGCCTCCTGAGGAGTGTTTACACTTTGTCTCAGGGTTGTCCACCCAAGACACAAAAAGGAGAAGCAGTTATCCTCAGGTTCTCATACTCCATTTGTGCAGGGCTTTCCTGTGGAATGTTATGCCTACTCCCTGACTCCAACATCTGGGCTTCACATGCATAAATGTCAGGCACCTCTCCAGGCATCCAGGATGAATGAATAGGTGCCTTGAGGCATCAGAGAAGCCCCAAGGCATGAAGGTGTAAGCCACTTGCTAAGATAAGTTACTATGTGAACTGACTCAAAGCCAGGGCAGAACTGCCCACCAGAGCTGCTTTTAGATTCAGAGGAGGGGCCCAAAGGCTGTGAGATAGTGCACAAGAGTTGACAGGAAATCCAGGTAGGGCTGTCCAGTTAGCAGACGTGTAAATCATGTAAAAATCTAGAGAGGGGCAAGGGCCAGAGATAAAGATCTGGGCATCATCAGTGTACGGGTAGTGGCTGAAACCATGGGGGGAGTGCGTTGAGTGCAAAGAGCAGTGAGCTGAGGACAGCACCCTGCAGAGCAAGTTAGGAGTGGGCAGAGGAAGAGGAGCCTGCAGAAGTGCAGAAAGGTCAGGGAGATGCCAGGGAAGCCTGGAAAATGTGGTTCCTTGGGAACCACGGGGGCAGCAAGTGACAAGGAGATTGGCTAGAATGTCTCCAATATATCACATGCCGAAAGAAATCCCACCAGGTTTGGTGATCAGGAGGTCTTGGGTACCATCAGCAAGAGGAAATTTAGTAGAACTGTGGTGCCAGAGGCCAGAAAACAGTGGGCTGAAGTATGAACAGGAATTAAGGAACTAGAAAGGACAGTACAACCAGAGTTGTCACAAGGATTGCCCTTGAACAGAACAAGGACAGTAAAGAGGTAAGAACAGATTTTAGGTCAGAGAGTGAGGAGCTGAGGGAGCTTAGATAAAACAGTCATGATTTTCTTGATGAAACAAAATTAAGTGTTGAGACTATGGAGTACATGAACTACAACTGGCCATCATCTTTTTCCCACTGTGAGCGTGGCACCTAAGCATCATAGGAAGAGTTTGGTCCAGCATTCATTCATAATATTGTATTAGTCAGTCAGTCAGTATTTACTGAGCATGAACAACGCACCCAGCCTTGTGCATGTGCCTGAAGACAATGCAAGGGTGACTGTGATTTAATCACTGCTCATAAGGAGCTCTTAAGCTTAGAACCTAGGAATCAGTTACACTCCGGAAGAAGTTAGAAACTGGTCTGGGTCAGGGATGCTGACCTGGTGTCCAGGAGACTATTCATACATTCAACAAATTTACTGAAGGGATTTTATGTGCCAGACACTGATCCAGGTGCAGAGAATACATCAGAGAACAAAACAGGCCAAAATCCTGGCTCATTAACCTTATATTCTGATAGGGGATGTTAGCCAGGAGAGTCTAAGTTATCTGCAAAGTTATCAGTGGCTTAATAAATCAATACTTTATTTATTTCTTTTTCACACAATGTCTATTGTGATTCTCTAGGGCAACTGTCCTCCATGGAATGACTCAGAGGCCCAGAGTCTTCACCATCCAATCTGAGTTGCTAAGGCAGAGAAAGAGGAAAAAGACCAGACAACTCGCCAGGGGTTTGTCAGTACAAAAGCTTGGAAATGACCCACCATACTTTCTCTCAGGACTAGTCACATGGCCTCACCTAATGACAAAGAGGCTAGAAAATCTGGAGGAGCAAATGGAACATTAAGCAACTGTCTCTGCCACATGGGGAAAACAGTCGATAGATGCAATATTTAAATAAGTTAAAGACTATGCAAGAAGGTGGTTCAGTACTATGGGAGAAAGTAGAACAGGGCAAGGAGGCTTGGCAGTGTGGAATAGGAGAGAGAGAGAGGAGTGTTTTTAAACATGGTAGGTGTGGTAGGCCTCACTGAGAAGGTGGACCTTGAGCAAAACCCTAGAGGAGATGAGGTTGCCATTGAATGTCTGGGAAAAAAGTGGTCTCAGCAGAGGGAACAGTCTGTGCAAAGGCCCTGAGGTAGGAAGATGTCATGAGGAAAAAGGAACAGTAGGAAGTGAAATCGGAAATGTAAGGCAGGGGAAGGGCCAGAGGGAGGAGAACAGTGTGCAGATGGTGTGGGCCCTTATAGGCTATTTGTCAAAACTTTGACTTTCACTGGGAGGGAAAGGGAACCCAGAATAAGATTGGAACAGAAGAGCATGATACTTTAACATGTCTACTCTGGCAGTTCTGTGTGGAGAACTGACTGTAGGGGCAGGGGGCCCCAGAGAGATCAGATAGAAAGCCCTATAGTCATCCAAGAGTGACATGATGGTGGTTTGGACCAGGATGGTGGCACTAGTGAGAAGCAGTTGAATTCTGAAAATTTATGGAGCTTCTGTGCTTTATCAGGCCTGACTGAGTAGGTCATGGTAGCTCAGAGTCCCTGAGATAAAAGTGTCTCCAAGTCGTGGTGGGCTAGCGGGAGGTGGGCATCGGGTTGGGTGTCCAGTGCCAGAACTAAGGAACAGGCAGATTTTAAGTCAAGTCCTGCACACACAGCCTGGGGAAGGATTTGCCTCCAGAGACTGGAGAACCTGCAACAGAAGTGATCATGCCCATTCCCCCCTAGATCACAGCTCTGCGATCTGTCCTCCTGGCTTCTATCGCACACACACACACACACACACACACACACACACACACACAGGCAGAGTCAAAATGACCTAAAAAACTGGGGTCAAAGTCAGAAAAGAAACCTCAGTGCTTTGCCTCCCAGCTTACAGCTGCTGCTTCCTTCTCCTGCTCTTGCTTCTTCTGATCCATTCTTACCTGGATCAGGAGATCTGGGGGGGCGGTGCTGGAGAGGATGGGTAGAGTCTTTCTTACTTCTTCTCTCACCCCCCACCACTCCTCTGCACTTGGCACAGGCTTTGGGAGTGCCCACACCCAGCAGAGCAGTTGGGGTCTGGTGCTATGAGGTAGGTGTACTGGATCAGAAGTATAGAAAAAATGCCACAGTCGGTATAGTGGTTAGAGGCGAAAAGCACAGACTCTGGTATTAGAACTGGTTCCAATCCCAGTTTGGCCACAAATTAATTATAGTACCTTAGAAGGTTACTTCAGCCTCAGTAAGCCTCAGTTCCTTTATCTGGAATGGGGATACTAAACCTATCTCATAGGATTGTTATAACCAATGTAATATGCATACAATGCCTGGCTCAGAATAGGATTCTTGTAAGTTGATTCGCTCAAAATCTGTTCTCAAACTTCTTCTTTGCCTTCTTCTATAGAAAGAGTAGAAAGGAAATGACTGGACGCCCAGCTGCCCTATTGTTAAGGGTGGCCACACAATCCAGTTATGGCAAATGAGGTATAGGGAAAGGTCCTTGACTTTTCCAAATACAAATGCAGAGCTTCTGAGCTGCCAGTCCTTAGTCTTCTTCCCCTTCCCGCCCCCCACCCCCACTGTCTTGCCTGGAATCAACTGTGAAGGCAGAGGTAGAGCAGCCCTCCTGCAGTCGTGAAATAACAAACACAAGGACCACAACCAAAGGATGATGGGGTGGCGAGGTAGAAAAGAACTGGGTACTTGCTAACATCATTAAGCTGCTATTTTAGTCCATGGCTACATGCCCAGAAATTTACTGTTACAGAAAATACCTCCTTACTGGCATTTGCCAGTGTTTTGGGGGTTTTTGTTATGTGAGGCAAACACAATTAATAACAATAGCTGTCATCATCATCTTCATCACCATCATCAATCTGTTCTGCTGCATGTGCCACAACCTCCAGCTCACAGCTTTAGATTTTATTATCTAATTGGGGAGCCAATTAAGATTTATTAAATGTGCCTCGAGGGCATCGTTTCCCAGGGAGTATTCCAAGAAACATTTGTTCTTCCAGATATTAATAGGTGTTCTGAGAAGAGAAAAAGCTCCATTGTCAAGTGAACAAGTAGTGGTACTCGGCAGAGGTTTTTGTAACAATGGTTTCAAGTTGGCATACTATTTGAGGGCTTTCCAAAGGGTATGTGTAAAAGGGTAGTTTTAAAGAATCAACTTCAGATCCTCAACTACTATAAATACTCTTTCCAAAAATTAATGTCTGAGGACTCCTTATTATGGTTCTCTCTTTCCTGTCCTTTCATCAGATCTATCCTACCTCACAAAAGAAAGGCTCATCTCCCACCTGGCTAGAAACTACCCTGTGCATTGCACAGAAGTGCAGAAACCTCTCTCTACAAAGGGATAATTCCAAATATTGGTGTTTAACTCTTCAGCTGAGTCACTGGATTCTAATGACTGGGGAATAAATCCTTTTGTGAAACTTGTGGTTCCCAATTCTTTTCTTTCAACAGAATTAAAGGACATCCTAATTGAATCGTCAGCTGATAGATCATTAAGCATATTTTTTTATGATACATGACCATGTCTATTTGTCTTATGCCCCTGAAGTAGTTTTAACTTGAATGGCAATGCTATTAAATCCATTCTGACCTACTTATTTATGTGAACACAAATTCTGAATGCCTGTATCTATAAAGATAATAAGTAGAAATAGAATGGATGCCCTACCCTCTCTCATTCTACCAATAAATAACTCACCCATGATAGAAGAAAGAACTGAGAAAAGCCACTCAGTTCATTAATGAATGCAATTCTAATGAACAAATTTACTTTTTAAGTTATGCATCAAGATTTTAATATTTGTCTATTGTTTTGACTAATTCCGTGCCAATGATAACTGAATTCAGAAGAAAAATATTTAAAACACTGTGCAGCCCTCAACTTACATTTGTGTGTATGTGTGTGCGTGTGGAAAGTATGGTACTGTGCCCAAGCATTAAACATTATTGAATTCAAGCATTAAAACACTATTATAGAATATAATTCTATTGGAGAACTGGAATGGAGAAAAGATGGTGAAACTGTCTTTCAAAGGAATGCTTGTTAATGTACTTTTTAACTAGATGGTGATGGATATCAAATCATAACGGTTGGTGTCAAATTGCTGTGGTATTTATAATTTCTTGGGAAACATTTAAGAGAGTAATGTAAGAGGTATTTTTAACGGCAGTATTTATAACATGTAAGAAATGACATCCCTTCCAACTATTCAAGCTTATCATGAAACTTTTTAGATGTTTACTTAAAAATTGGATGAGGGATATATAATTTTCAAAATTTCTGGAGGAGTACGCAGGCAAATATTTGAAGATCACTTCCTTAAAGGATCTGCTTTCATGAATAGATAAAAACGTCATGTAATTAAGAATGATATTGTAAAAATAGTGCTCCCACAACCATTTGTTCTTTAAAAAGACTAATTATAAACACTGCCTTGCATATATTATGCATGTACCGGGCAAACCTTTACACACAGATAATGCAGTTAACTACCTCCTGTCTCTCTCCCACTTAATCACAAAAGACAGGGTTTGGAATCTAAAGTTATTAATGTATTAATGAGATTTCATCTGAACTGTGAACACAGAGAAAATGGTCCACAAGTACCTTAAAAGAGAAATACATTGGAAGAACAAAATACCAAAAAAAAAAAAAGGATAGGACTCATAACAAAAAGCAAGTTAAATATGTTGTCAGAGGGCTGAGAAGGAAAAATAAGCAGAGCAAAGGGATGACAGCGAGGCATTCCCCCCCAGCCGACTTTTGTAGAACGTACTGTCTACTTTTATGGGACTCATGTGTTGGGACCCAGTATTTCTAGAAAGAGATGGGAAAGACAAAGAATAGCAATCAAGAATAATGAACAGCTGATTTTATTGAAAGGCCTGGATATACTTTAAAGTAGTACATTTATTAAAAGATTTATGTTTCTCTCTAAATGTAAGAGGAAGTAAAGTGGTAACCCAAGGGATGTTTTAGAGAGTCAAACTCAGAAGAAGGGAATTACTTAGGGTGTATTAAGGATGCATTAAAACATTTTTTAAAGGAACTATTTATTTTGGTAAAGATTCTTTGATGATTAGAATTCCTGCTTAGATGTCTTCTACTCTGTAAAAGGAAAAAAGGGATAAAAGTAAATAAACCTTTAGGTTAACATGGCATACCACTATTGTAAGATGATCAAATTGTAGCTTGAATCTATTCTAACTAAAGCAACTTTTGGTAAATAATAATAATAATTGTCATTATTAATAATAAAATTGGTTATAATTAACACTAATAACTGAATAAATTATTCAGTTTGACACCTACTTTTCAAACTTCATTTAAGCCAGATATCCAAACATCTCCTCCAGTACAAGTGTTCGAAATGATCTAAAGATACAAGAGATGTAGGAAATACCTCAGTGATTCAGAGTAGGAACTCTTGGTCTCTGAAAATAAGGAGCTAAGTGAGCATAGCAGGAAATTGAATTTCCCAATCTACTCAGAAGACAACAGAAGACCTGCTTTTAAGAAAACAGAACAACAAAACAATTCTCTTAATTCCAATCCATGCCAACATCACATGTGAAGTGCTGGTACTGTCGTATGAACAATTTGACTCTTCCCTGCTGAATTTGCTCCTCTTTCTGCATCGCCTTGCCCATTGTGAGTCCACAACCTATGCATAGTAGCCCTGATCCACTCTCCACCCATTTGCCTCAACTGGAAACCTGGGAATTATCCTTGATTTCCTCTGATATTTCCTTTCATCCATGTCTCTCCTTCCCAACTTCTACTCCCTAGTTCCCAAGCTGCGCCTGATAGTAATAGTATTTGTCTCCTAACAAAGCACTCAAGAAACATGAGTGGAATAAATGACCTGATTTGACATGATCTATAATTGACCTCTTTCCTCAAGCAGTGCTCTGCCAAGAATGAGCAGATGGATACAAACACTGCTTGTCCTTTAGGCACCTGAGGTGCCATCTCCTCCAAGAGGCCTTCCAGATCTTCTTTCACCAACTGACCCTCCTCTGATCTCCCAGAGCATCCTATACTTACGTTTACCAAAGAACTTATTATTCTGTCTTGCAATTATTATACTTGTGTGAGTCCTCCACTAGTTAGGGACTTTTATACCTGGCTCCCCAGTGCCTAGCAGAGGATCCGGTGGACAGTACAAAGACAATGACTGTTGTAGAATGAATGCATGATACAGAAAGAAGTGCGATACGAGGTACACACAAAGTAGTCTTATGGGGAGACAGATGAAGGAGCAGCTAATTCTATAGTATAATACTGGGTGACTGAGAGTGAAAAATGCCTTTTTACTTGGCTTTGAAAGATGAGTAAGAGTTTCCCTAGAGATCAAGACAAGGAAGGGTATCACAAGCAGAAGAAATAGGATGAACAGAAGCATGTGGGCAATAAAGCACATGACGTATTTAAGACAATAGAAGCCTAGGAAAGCTCAAGAACAGATTTGAGTGGGATGAAATAGGGCAGATGTGGGGAGAAAGGTTGTTTTAAACGAATTGTGAAAGACCTGGGAAAGATACCAAAGGGTTTGAAGATTATAAAGTAGAAAGTCACTGAAGCTTTTAAGCAGCAGCATAATAACGTGATCAGGTCTTTAAAAGAAGACAAAATATTTTTTTTCCTTTCTGGTAACTAAGAGTCATTAATCTAGCTTCCTCCATTTATGTATTTCTTGATACTTCAAGAAAATAGAAAAACAAAGGCCAGCTGAAGCAATTCTTCTTTCCTTGCCTGGTCTGAACAAGGCATATTTTTTTTCTTTTCCTTGTTTTCTGGCTGGTCTTTTGGTGAAGTGAGTGCATCATACAGCTGGGAAAACATGAGCTTCTCGAGTTTGTTTGGCTTCAGAGCTATGTGGGTGAGCGCGAGTCTGGGCAGTGTGTCAGATCCTTCCTGAAAGTCTGGGTCAAGGAAGTGCACAACACAACCTTGTTTACTTGATTTTGCTTTCAGTGTCGAAAACACTGGTTCTGATGACTGCTAAGGTGTATGTGGTCACTGTTGGCTCCATACCCTGTAATTCCTTTGAAAAGATGATCTGATTGGGACAACTGTGACCTTATTTTAATACCTCAGTTCCTTTTGAAACACCCAGATGAAAAGTGATGCGTTATTTTCCCAGTGGCTTTTGTTCTTAGCTAACCATAATAGCTTGTTGGACCACTGGGAGTAATTCTGCGGGACTGAGTTTGCTGGGCTGGCAGATTTGGGGGCATGGACAACAAGTGACCAGTCTGAAGCAACTCCTCTGGCCCAGACACTTGAATTTATAGTTAATCAACAGAAGTTTACTGAGTACATGCTACATGCCAAACACTGTATATATAGGGCACCAGGACACCAAGATGAATGAGACAGTTTCTATCAGAGTTTGACAACAAGATTGAAAACTCATTAGAGATAAAAGCCGACTCTTAGTTCTCTTTACATCTCCCAAAGTGCCTACTGCCGTGTCTAACTCAAGGCAGAGCCTCAAGAAATACTGTCTGAATAAACAGGTATATTTCAATGTCTCCCAACAAATATTTACTAAGCACCTACTATGGGCCAACATTGTCTTAGGGAGTATAGAGGCAAAGATAAGGAAGACAGAGGCCATACTCTCTAATGCACATGGTCTGGTGGAGGGAAGACAGGTGTTTAAACAATTATTCAGCTTGTATGAATCTGAGCCTCCAGGAACCCCAGAGCTGGGAGGGAGAGGGGAAAAAGCAGGAAAACAATTAACCGAACAAAAAAACATACAATACTTTCCAAACCTTCCCTCAGATTTTCAAAGTATAGATTTCATAAAATTCTAAAGTTGGAAGAGCCAAGTTCCTACTTGTGAAAGCATAAAATATCACCTGAGCCCGTTTTTCAATAGGAGGCACAATTATTCCATGGAATCACGTCAGCGGTTCTCTGCTCAATTTTATGAGCAAAAACAATGGAGCGAATCACACTTGTCTGTGTTCTCCAGATGATTCAATTTGGCTTCTTAAAATTCAGGTGTTGGGCTGCTGAGAAGAACAAGCTAGTTCCTTTATTAACTCTTTTAAAAGTTCTTACTTCCTTTCACTCAAAGCAGGATTTCATAATATTGATTATTTTAAAATAAATCACTAGTACAAGATTAGACTAGTTTCTACTCATTTCTCTGGCCTCATCTTTCTTCACCTCTTGCTTTTCACATGAACTACAGTGCTCTGTTCCCATGCAGGTACCACGCTATTTCATCTCCCAGTGTTCCGCGGGGCCCCTCTCCATGGGATGACCCCTCCCCCATCCTCCCTGGAAGCAGGGACTTCTGCAGGATGACTTTCCTCATGTCGCCTCTTCCTCTGGATAAGCCCTTCCTTTGCACTATCTCCATCTCACACTCAACACATACCCATCATTACACTTGCCCCCTGTATGATGGGAACCGTGTTGGTGTGTACACCTGTCTCCTCCTCTCCCCAAACACAGTGACAAGGCATCGCTCATTTTTCACCATCTTAGGGCCTAGCATACTACCTGAAAATAGTAGGCTCTTGCATCAGTTACCTATTGCTACATAACAAATTGCCTCAAAATTTAGCAGCCTAACACAATATCTGTTATCTCACAGTTTCTGTGGGTCAGGAATTCAGGTGCAGGTGTAGCTCAGTTGTGTGGTTGTGCCCCAGGGTCTCTCACTAGGTATCAGTGAAGGTGTCAGCCAGGCTTCAGTCATCTCAAGGGTCAACTGCAAGAGGATCGGCTTCCAAACTCACTCATGAGGCTATTGGCAAGCATCAGAAAGTTGGCTTCTTAACCCAGTCACATGGCTGTGGGCAGGCTTTGGGTCTTTGTTGGCTATAGACTGAAGATATTATTTCCTTGTCACACGAGACTCTCCATAGAGTTACTCAAAACATAGCAGCTGGATTCCCCCAGAGTTAGGGCTCAGAGATAGACAGAGACAGAGAGAGAGAGAGAGAGCATGCAGGCATGTGAGCAAGATGGGGGTCATGATCTTTTTGTAACCTTATCTCAGAAACAACATCCATCACTTTTGCTGTCTTCTGTCTGTTCAGAGCCAGTCACTAGGTCCAGTCCACTCCAAGGGAGAGGATTGTACAAGAACATGAATTTCAGGTGTAGGGATCATTAGGGCCATTTTAGAGGCTGTCTACCACAGTGCTCAACAAATATAGTGAACAGATGGATGAATCTCTCTAGTCAGAATGCAGCTTTCATTCCTGAAGACACATAGCATTTGAACTCCTTATTAGAGAGCACCGTACAGTGTGACTTTTTATCTGAGCAAATGTTCACGCACATCAGTGAATTATAAGCAACTGTGTAAAAACAGCACCAAATACATGGCTGGCGCTCCAGAAATAATTGTTGACTGGGTGACTAAATGAAAGAAAGGTTGGCAGAGAAAGTATGTGTCCGTCAATATTTGTTCTTCAATAAAGAACTTTCATTTTCAGCTAGGCACATAGGTGCTCCACTGGAAACTGTATTTCTCCATATCACTTACAACTAGAGGTGGCTGTGTTGCCAGTTTTGGGCTAGTGGGATGTGAGTGGAACATTGTGCAAGTACTTTCCTTTCCCTCTTGCCCGTGAGTGGGATAGAGGCTCGGGTGGGACCCTAAGAAGGAAGCTATAAAATGAGTGTGGCAGGATGACCCTATCGGACTACTTCTGGACTAGTACATGAGACAGCACTAAACTTCTATCATATAAAATCCACTGTGCTTTAGGGCCTGTTCCTATATCAGCATAAAGCTTTAGCTCTCTGATGCAAGTTTTAAAAAGTTACCAAGAAAGAAGTCTCCCACCACCCCTTCCCCACCCCAAAGTTAGCCCTACACTTGATACATGCTGTAGGAACTTAAATATTTGTTAGATTAAGTTATAGACCTGTAGACCTGTTGGGCTGTGTTGGTAAAACAGAGAGGCGTACAGTTGTCTCCCCTTATCTGAGGGGGAAATGTTCCAAGACCCCTACTGGATGCCCCAAACTGAGGGTAAAACCCTATGTATACTATGTTTTCTACTTAACATACATACCCATGATAATTCAACTTATAAATTAGGTATATTAAGAGATCAGTAATAACTGATAATAAAATAGAAAATTATAACAATAGACCATAATGAAAGTTATGTGAATTTGGTCTCACTCGCTCGCTCTCAGAATATGTTATTGTACTCACTCTTCTTCTTGTGATGAAGGGAGATGATAAAATGCCTCCATGGGGGGTGAAGTGAGGCGAATGACATAGGCATCGTGACTTAGCCTTAGCGTACCACTGGCATTCCGACAGCACATCAGAAGGAGGATCATCTGCTTCCAGACCACGGTTGACCGAGGGTAACTGAAGCCGTGTGAAGTGAAAGAGCAGAGAAGTGGGCACAGTGGTACTTAGTACAGCCGGGGGAACATAGTCAGTAATATTGTAATACTTTGTACGGTGACAGGTGGTAACTAGGCCTTTCATGGTGATCATTTTGTGATGTATAAAAATACAAAATCACTATGTAGTATGCCTGAAACTAAAATAATGCTGAATGTCAATTACAATTGAATTAAAACATTAAAAATTTTAAAACAAGAAAAGAGCATTTAAGTCACCACCTTTGTCCTTGGTCAGGCAAAGGCAGGATTCTGGGATCAGCTCTTTTTTTTTTATAATTTATTTTGGTATCATTAACCTACATTTTGGGATCAGCTCTTGTAAAACTCAGAGCTATGAGGCTCCTCAGAGAAGCAGCGCATAGAATCATGGAGTGGCCTGACTTTCAAAGCCTGAGGCAGGAAGCCACCACAGAGAGGCATAAGTCAGAATGGATTCTTCTCAAAGAAAACCTGTCTGCACTGAGCTTTCCTCGCAGGAGGTAGATTTGTTTTCCCAGAAAGGGGAAGAGTTCTCAGCAGAGCACAGGCCTTGCAAAGGGCTGGGCCAGCAGGTTCTCCAAACTCCTGTGGCTGTCAAGGGCAGGTGTCCCACTGGGCAGCAGTGGCTGCTGGGATCCTTGCTCCCCATTCCTCTGCTCTCAGCCAGCCAACCAGCACTCGGATCCTGGAGGAGCAGCGCTTCTGCCTTAATCTGGAACGGGACAGGATCCATGGCCTCAAACTGAATGTTTTCATTCTGTTTGTGTTCTTTTACAGTATATGGACAGAAGGCTCCCACCAACACCATCTTCAAATGCCAAAATAAAATGCTCACCCAGCCAAATCATGTCTGCTGAGGCTAGCTCAAGGAGATGACAAAGACTTGTTAAAATACAGGAAGGGATAGGAAGGAAGTGGGATTGGCTTTTCTTGCCTGGACTGAAAAATCTGTTAATAGGGTAGATATATGCCAAGTACAGAGTAATTTGAAGATGTTTCTTTTTCATGGGAAGGCTAGTCTGAGAAACCAATGGAGAAAGAGTGAGGCCCTTCAGTGGAAGTCGACAGCTTCAGCTGTCTTGGCATGTGGGGAAGTTTAATACCCCTACAGTTCCTGGGCTCCAGATCCATTACCAATGATGATTCCATGTGAAATGTTTTCCTGCTGTCGCTGTTAGAGGAGAGAGACAATAAATCTGACTGAGGGATGGCTTTATGGAAGGGGGGACCGGAGGAGCTCACCCTTGAAGGATGATTAAGAGTTTCCAGGTGGTCACGGGCATAGAGTGGAGGGCACGTCAGGCAGGAAGTGGCATAAGCCACACCCCAGAGGTCTGATATGTTTCTGGAATTCCCAGTGACCTCGTGAGGTAGAATCATAGTCAGGTAGAATTGAGTCAGATTTTGGGAAGAAAACATAGAGATGACTTCAATTAAAAACACGGAGAAAATAGTACAAAGGAAATGAGAGGTGATGAGGAAGGGTTAATAAAGCAGAGGAAAAAGAGAGACATCGTTTCGCAGAAGCCAGCTGTAGCAGCAGCATAGGGTCCGGCAAAATGGCTGTGAAACTCAGTGCTTTAAGTCATAGGCTTTGGAGTCAGTCGCTGCACTAGTGTTCTAAGGTGAATGTAACAAAGTACTGCCAACTGGATGGCTTAAACATCAGAAATTCATTGTCTCGCAGTTCCAGAGGCTAGAAGTTCAAGATCAAAGTGCTGGCAGGGTTGGTTCCTTCTCAGGCCTGTGAGAGAGAATCCGTCGCTGGCCTTTCTCCTGGCTTCTGGTGGCCTGCTGGCCATCTTTGGCATTCCTTGGCTTGTAGATGTATCACATTATTCTCTGCCTTCAACTTCCCAGGGCAGTCTCCCTGTGTCTGTGTCCATGTCCGTCCATATTTTCCCCTTTTGTAAGAACATAGGCATATTGGATTGGGCCCACCCTAATGGACCTCATTTTAATTTGATTAGTTCTGTAAAGACCCTCTCTCCAAATAAGGTCACATTCTCAGGTACTTGGAGTTAGGACTTCAGCCTCTTTTGGGGGAAACACAATTCAACCCACCACAGCCACCTAGGTTTAAAACCCAACTTGGCCACTTTACTGGCTGTGTGGTCTTGGGAAAATTACTAGCTGTGTGGTCTTACAAAAAACTGCTTAGTGTCTCAGCCCCAGGAGCCTGTTTAAAATGGGATGAAGGGCACTCTTGGTACAAGAATTAGCACAAAGGAAGTGTCTACCTAAGAAGCATCAGTGGTTCCTGTTACATGCACTGAAGAACTTGTTATGGAAGTCCAGCCCTGGTATCACTTCTCATTCAGGAAAGTAGACAGAAGGGCCGCTGACAGGTCCTTATTTTACTCATTTGTTTCCTTCAGACCCCAGCCCTGATGCCTAGCCTAGATCCTAGAATCGCAGGGGCTCAGTAAATGTTTTCTGCAGGTGGTATACTCCATAACTCAACTTAATCTCAATTTCGAGCCAGTATACTCCCCTGAGTGATGGAAACCAAAACTCTTCAATCTCTCCCTTTTCCTGGGACTGTGGCTAAATTTCAGTGAATCACGCATGTCAGGACTTGAAGCCAAAGCATGGGAGCTGTTTCATACTTTACTGGTCTACCAGGTCCTGATAAGAACCCAATGTCCTGGCTGGTCATAAGGCAGCAGTCCCCACAGGCCTTGCTTCCATCCAAACACACACACACACACACACACACACACACACACACACACACACTCTGCCGGGGTCTAGTGGGGCTCTCTATACCTCTATGCCTCACCCGGGCACAGGCTCCTTCTGTTTCCTCCCCCCCAGCCTGGAACACAAAGTCTCTCTGAGTCCCTCTGAGGCTTTGTCCCTGCAGCCACTCCCTCGGGGACCTCCCCATTGCCTGTAGGCTCTGACTGGGAAGGAGG
This sequence comes from Smutsia gigantea, assembly GCA_032199065.1. Lineage (NCBI taxonomy): Eukaryota > Metazoa > Chordata > Mammalia > Pholidota > Manidae > Smutsia > Smutsia gigantea. Next base: position 138,426 of record JAVSCE010012456.1, on the reverse strand, counting down.
CAGAGTACGCACCCCCCTGGGTTCCCCAAAACTTCCTGAGGATCTGCAGCCCCCAGGCCCCTCTTTCTGAGATCATCCCACACCTTCTCACACCCAGCTGGAATGGAGGAATTTTTGATCTCTACTGCATTTTCTCCAGATATGTTGGGGATACCCCAAACCTCTGCATTCCCTTAAGGGCTTGGGTTTTGGGAAAGCAAAGCCAGGAAGAGACCTGTGGGCTCTTTGTACCTTCCTCCCTGAACTCCCCCCCCCCCCACTCCCCAGGCTTGGACCCAGACCATTCTATTGCCTCAAGGTTAAAATACCAGGAAAGAAAAAAAATAAGTTAATGTTTAAAAAATAGTATCCCAGCTTGTTTCAGTGAATGCATAAATGAATACATGGCACTGGCCCAAGGTGCTTGGGGGAGATCATAAGCCAGCTTCATGAAAAATCTCTCTCCTGAGGTCCTACTAACACTCACGTTCCCAGCCAGAGGGCCCGGAGCCCCCAGACCTTTCTCAGCTAGAAGTCCAAGCTCAGGGCAGCAGCTTCTATGGTGTCCAGGTGCTGCCTGCCCACTTGCCTCACGTAGAATCACAGATTTCTTCTTCTGTGCTTCCAAGCATGGCTGCTGGTTCTAATGAGCACTTAGCCCTGCTGCCTGGTGTTATTACAGTTAATATTTTACGTGCCTGACTTTCTTACTACCTGGAACCAGTTCTTACCCAGTGCAGCAAAGTGAAAGCTTTGCTACTTACTACCCAGGTGACACTGAGTGACTTACCTAGCCTCTCCCAGCCTCATTTTCCTTATAGGAAAAATGGGGGTAAGGACACCCACATGCCGTGCTGCTGTGAGGATCATGTAGTGTGAGCTAATGCTCCTGATACGCCATGGCTGCTGCTGCGAATAAGTGGTTGTGGTTGGTCTGACCAGGCCCTCCTGGGCCTCACCCATGCAGAGAGGGAGAGGTGGTCATGCCAACGATGTTACCAGAGCATAAGGGACCCTGTCTGGGAACTTAACCAACAGAAGGGTGATCACTAAAACCCAGCCATGCCTTAAACCGCTCCACAGTAAGATCAATGTCAATCCATTCAATAGCTAAGCATTTTTGAGCATCAGCTATGATGCTGGCACTCTCATACCCTGAAAAAGGGATCCACAGGGAGCAGACATGAACAGAATAATAATAAAATGGGCTAAAACAACTGGGTTTAACATGCTTTGGAAACATGGAGGGAATCATTTATTCATACCACCTTCACAACTGCCTGTGTTTCCACAGAGGACTTAAGGAGGTCTGAGAAAAATAAGAAACTTTACCCAAGAGATATGTGTGTGCTTGGCCCTGAAGGCTGTCACTGAGGATGGCAGTGAGGACAGAGATCTTCAGGCCCAGGGAACAGCATGTGCAAAGGCATGGCCATGTCAAGGAGCAACTTTTCCCAGGAAGGAAGCAGAGTGCCCATTTCCAATAGCCATACACCTTTCTCCCGCACCTCTTTCAGGGTTCTGTTCAAATGTGGCTTTCTCTACAAGTCCTTCCCTAACCACCAGTGGTGTGCTGGAGAGCTGAGGGTTAAATTTTTAGGAAATTTGCAAGCCTATTAGTATACACAATCATTAATGAGAATTAAATTATGTAAACTTACAAGTAAATGAATTGTATTAGAAATCAGGATTAAAAATGCCCAAACTCAACATTTAACTCATCTCATTAATTATTTTACATTTTACTATTATCTATACTCTAGGCTATTTAGATCTATTGTATCTGTATGGTAGAAATAATATATATTGTTGCACTTTTGTATACTTCTTTCCAATTTCTGTTTAATGATGTCACATCCATAGCTTGGAATCTGCCATAGCAGGAATATTTACCACATCAAAATTGGCCACTACTACAAATCAGGACATTGTCCTCTTACCCCCAAATCCAGTATTCCAGCATTTACCAGCATACCTCTGCTAGCTACGTTCCCACTGCCCACTTCCAGACCTACTACTTACTCTCATTCATTTTTTCCATAAAACATATAACTTTCTAACATGTTTTACAGTTTGTTTAGTATCATTATTTTCTATCTTACCACATCAAAATGTAAGCTCTGAGGGCAAGGTTTTTTTTTTCTTTTATGTGCTTCATGTATTCCCACACCCAGCTGGTGTTCACTAAATCTGTATTGAATCAGTGTTGGAGAATCCTAGACTCTAAGGTAAGACTGATGGACAGCGGGTGGAATGGAGGCAGGGGCCCCACCCTCTGCCTTGTCTCCACCCATTGGTGCCTTCCTGACACATTCCAACCTGACTTAAGGCCTCTCTTTCTCTCCTTCATCCTAGCAGTCTCCTTGCTGCCCATAGCCTGAAGGAAGTCGTGTGGAAATGCGTTCCTGGAGGGCTCATGTCTCCAGGTTCCTCTTTGCCCTGTCAGCTCTAGACACAGGCCAAAAGGTAGTCAGCACACCTCTCTTAATGTTTCTGAGTCCAGTGCTTTGCTATCTCTAAGGCAGTGGTTCCCAAGTGGTCCCAGACCAGCAGCACCTTGTTAGAAATGCATGTTCTCAGGCACTGCCCCAGACATACTGAATCAGAAATTTGGGGGATGCAACTGTCTTCATCCATTCAGGCTGCTATAACAAAACAGCACAGACTGGGCAGCATATAAACAACAGAAATTTATTCCTTACAGTTCTGGAGACTGGAAGCCCAAGATCAGGGTACTAGATCGCAGGCTTCTCCTTGCACCCTCACATGGTGGAAGGGGCTAGGAAGCTCTGGAGTCTCTTACGAGAGCAGCAGACACATTCATGAGAGCTCAGCTCTCATGACATCCCAAAGGCCCCACCTCCTAATACCATCACACTGGAGTTAGGTTTCAACATACAGATTTGGTGGGGACACATTCAGATCCTAGCAGAGGCCCACTAATCTTGGGCTTCCAATATTCCAGTTCCAGAGATTCTGATGCGCACAGAAGTTTGAGAACCACTGCTCTAAGCCTTAGAGTCACTCTAAGGCAGTGGTTCTCAAACAGTGCTGTTTCTTCATCTGCCCCTTCCCCCTGCCAGGAGATGTTAGCGTCTGGAGACACTACTGACCAACACAATTCTGAGAGTGTTCGGGCTCCTGGCATCTAGTTGGCATCTAGCTGGTGATACACAGGACAGTTCCCCCACAGCAAAGAATTATCTGTCCAAAACATCAGTAGTGCCAAGGTGGAAAACCCTGCTCTAATGTGTCCTCACTCCCCCACATCCATCCAAACCTTCCTTCTTTCTTTCCTGTGACTTTTTTTTTTGGCTTCCAGCAGCTGATAATAACTCACATGCCAACCTTTGACAGTCAGCTGTGAGGTAGACAGATGAGACTGGGGACCTCTTTCTTGCACTGGGGAACACAAACACATCAGCCAACCTTTCCACCCAGTGCGCTAAGTGTTGTGAATGGGGAAATAGTACAGAGATGCTCCCAACACAAGCTTGGAATATCAGGGAGAACTTCCTGGAGAAGGTGGCTTCTGTGCTGACTTCAAAGCAGAGGTAAAATGAGTTAGGGAGAAGTGGATGGGGGATAGCTTTCAATGCGGAGCAGTTTCTGCATTTAAGCATTATGCTGAGTGTTTTACTCTCTCATTTAATCCCTGAAATGCTTTCTGAGGTTTATACTATTGTTATCTCCATTGTACAGATGGGGACAGTGAAACCTAGATATACTAAATAACTTGCCTAATGCCACACAGGTGGGAAACTCTGAATCAGGGATTTGAATCCAGGTGTAGAGTCCAAAGTCTGACAGGTGATTCCTATTAACAGAGGGCAAAGAGAGTAGACTCCGAATTTTTTTTTTTAATCATGGTTAGCCTTTGTGTTATGAGGAAGGGAAGAGGAGAAGAGAAATAGTCTTCTGTAGCGGTCCAGAAAGAGAAATTGTGTCCCCACAAAATTCGTATGTTGAGGGCCCAACCTCCAGAACCTCAGAATGGGACTCTGTTTGGAGATAAGGTGATCAAGCTAAAATGTGGCTATGAGGCTGGACCCTAATCCAATATGATGGATGTGTTATAAGAAAAGGAAGTTTGGACACGGAAAGAGACATCAGGGATGTGCATGCACAGGGAAGGCCATGTGAGGACACAGTGAGAAGGCAGCTGTGAGTGAGACCAGGAGAATGGCTTTAGAAGAAACCAAACCTGCCGAACACCTTGACCTCAGACTTCAAGCCTCCAGAACTGTGATAAATAAATTTCCGTTGTGCTATTTTGTTATGGCAGCTCTAGCAAACCAATACATCCTGTTTCTGCTTTGGGGATGTTGCTCTGATGGTGGGAAAACTTAAAGTATGTTCATTGTGCTTTGTTTTCCCTCCTGTAAAATGAAAGAGAATGAGAGTTCTCCCCCTCCTCCCATGCTGGCACCCACAGCCCCTGCCTCAGGGCTGTCTGCTGGACCAAAGCTGTGGGAGACAGTTTCTCTCCCCAGCTTTTGTAAGAACCAAAATTTTTGAGGAGACTGCACACCCCACCCTAGAAGGGAGGAGAGATGGGAGGGCCTTAAGTGGTAGAGGCTGATTCTCTGAGCTGAAGAGTCGATGCAGAATGGGGGGTGTTGCTAAGGGACCCCCCTCCTCAATTCCTTGCAGCCCCACAGGGAGTCTGGCATGGCTGACTAGGCCTGAATTCTCACACAGCAGAGCAGGGGCGCTTCAAGGCATAGATCATGGGCATCTCAGCATCTGCCAGCACAGAGCTAAGGCTGCAGGTTGGGACCGCTAAGAAGTTTTTCTGCTTATGGGCCCTAAAGCAGATGCTACTTCTGGAGGACGTGGGGTGCAGTTAGCAGCAGAAAAGCTGAGATGGAATCTCCCTTTAGCCCAGAGAGATAGACGGCTGAAGTTAAAGCTGAAAAGAAAGCAATGGGATATTTTTGCACATCCAAACTTGAGTGTTAGGATTCAAACTGACAACACTTTATTTTCAGAACTGGGGTACAGAAAAGCAGGGCGGAAGCCAGTTCAAGGCAAACTGAAAACACTTCTGTCAGCAGAAGAGACAAGCCCGGGAGGAGGAGTGAGCTCTCCAGTATTTTTCTTCTGGCTCTGCCGCTGTCTCCTGGCTCCATTTCGTCTCCTGACTAGACCTAATTATGCTTGTCATCTGCATCAGAGGATGGGGCTGAGATTAACAACTTAATGTGGGTAAAAGCTCTTGGAGCTCAGTAGATGAAAGGAGATCTAATTAGCAAGGCCAGCAATGACCGCAGGCAGGCCGGCCAGGGTGGACTCCACCCCTTGTACTCACCAGAGAGCTAGTTATAGCTCCTGGGAGGAGCTTCTGCAAATTCCACCCAAGCCTTCAGCCTTGAGAGATGAACCTTCCACCTTTTCCTCCAGCCCCAGAATTGTTGGGGTGGAGAGAAAAAAATGTGTGCACTTCTCTAAACTGACCGAGAGAAGGACAACTCTCATCCCTTCTTTCTCAACACAGGCTGACCTCCATGGACGGGGTGAAGGATACAACAGGAAGGCAGCAGAGTGTAGAGGCCAAGTGAGTTTGCTGATAGCATGAGAGGGATGTAGGTTCCAATCCTGACTGCCATTTACTAGATATGACAGTTTAAGCAAGTCATTCAATAGCTTTGAGGTTCTGGTTCTTCCTTTGCCCAAATGGGGATAATATTTCCTACCTCAGAGTTGTAAGACTTAGATTTGTTCATGCTGGACCCAAATAAATGCATGTTTTCATTAACATTAACCAATAAGAGTAGTGACTGGTACATAAGTCACTGATGCTGGAAATATTGCTTGAAAATGAAATATTGGTTGGATTGAATTCTTTCATTCAAGAAATACTGTACTTTCTAAATTCTCTATTATGGCCAGGGAAAGCAGCCATCATAAATCCTGGGTATACAACGATGAGCCATCTCTGCCCTCACAGAGCCAATGGTGCGTCAGAAGATAACCTCCATAAACTCTCCAATCCTCCCTTGATGTCTTGCTTCTACACTTAAAGGACATCACTTGGGAAATTTTTTTAAAAATAAAAAATACCAAAACCTGCTCACAGATATGTTTGCCTGAAAGAAAAAGAGTTGATTCTACTCTAAGAATTAAAAGGATCATTCGTTTAGAATACCCAAATTAACCAAGAATTTTAAAGTATACGTGCTGGAGTAACCTTTTTAGCCTTTCCCCTTCAATTCCATGACGTATCAATCAGAGTTGCTGTCTTACCTGTTATGTAAATGGAAGCCTGTCGGGAATGGAAATGGAAGAATTTGTCCTGTTCCAGGAGACTGTGAGAAAGACCAGTTCCCACTGGCCCTTCTGGGCACTCACTTATCACCATTGCCCCTGAGCACAGGTTTGTGTAAATATTAGTTAACGGCTGCCTCCCCACTGGGCAGTGACCCTGATGTTGAGTTTCTGGTTGAATCTCCTGGGGCTGGTGTTCCCTTCTATACCCAGGCTCCTGGCAGGCAGCATTCCCTGAAGGCTTCCTGCAGCAACTTTGTGCAGTGGTACTCTTATCAAGCACTTTTTGAGCATATGGAATATGAGCCATGGCAGGGTTCATAACCTCCTGACATTCTACAGCTAGTCCTCATGCTCACCCATTCCACCATGCTGACAGATATTTGTAGGATGGAATAGGTGGAGGGCTGGCTGGAGAGATGGGTGCTTGGGTCACATTCTAGGCCTGTGGCTTCCGCTGCTGAGTTCCAGAACTGTCCCAAGAACAGTATGTGGTACAGGCTGTTCTTCCCACAGATTAGCTGCATGACCTTGGGCAAGTTCTGGCATATCTCTAAGCCTCAGTGTGCTCTTCTGCAAAATGGTGATTAAAATAAACAAACCAGTAAAGCAAAATCACTGAGATACCACTTCACACTCAATAGGATGGCTTTTATTTAAAAAAAAAAGAGAGAGAGAAAATAAGTATTGGCAAGGATGTGCAGAAATTAGAACACTTGTGTACTGTTGGTAAGAATGTAAAATGGTACAGCCACCATGAAAAAAAGGGTTGGTAGTTTCTCAAAAAATTAAAAATAGAATTACCATACGATCCAGCAATTCCACCCTGGGAATATACCCAAAAGAATTCAAAAGATATCTATACACCTATGTTTATAGCAACATTATTCATAATAGCCAAAAGGTGGAAGCAACCTAACTGTCCATCAAAGGATGAATGGATAAACAAAATATGCTATATACATACAATGGAATATTATTCAGCCTTAAAAAGGAAGGAAATTGACACATGCTACAACATGGATAAAACCTGAGGACATTAGGCTAAGTGAAATGAGCGAGTCACAAAATGACAAACACTGTATGATCCTACTTATATGAGGTCCCTAGAGTGGTCAGATTCATAGAGACAGAAAGTGGAAGAGTGGTTGCCAGGGGTTGGAGGGAGGAAGGGATGGGGAGGTGTTTACTTGGTACAGAGTTTCAATTTTGCAAGATGGAAAGAGTTCTGGACATAGCAGCATTAATGTATTTAACACCATTGAACTGTAAACTTTAAAATGCTTAAGTTGGTAAATTTGATGTGATATGTGTTTTACCACAATTTCAAAATAAATGAGTAAGAAACAAATGAATATACTTTGGAGGAGTGTTGTGAGACTCAAATGAGATAAAACCTAGTACATAAACTATATGGAGGTAAGAGGCTAATGGCCCACATACCTTAGGACCTCCTTCAGACTTTACACTTTAAGAGAGGGTTTCTATGCCTTTAGCCTTAAGGAAGTGATGAGTGCTGCAAGACTTTCATCCAGTGTGGCAGGCCACACAGAGAGGTTTATTGTTGGTGGTAGTTTGGTTTTTTTAAAAGCAGGGAGGGCTTTGGTGCAATTGACAACTTCAAAGAAGACACCTTTCACCGCCCACAGCCCACAAGTCCAGGGAGTGTTTGGAACTAGCCTCCAGGCAGGGTAGGGCAAGAACAGGGCCTGACAGGGTGAGGTCCCATTTTTATGTCTCTGCCAGACACTAATGCCAGTTTGCTACCAGCTGCCAGCATCTTTCAGTGCTGCCAAGAAAAGGTTCAGGAATGCTCACCAAGCCAGAAATGCCAGGCCTCCATCCTGGTCAGTGCCCAGCACAGCCCATCTGCACTCTCTGTACTGTCTGCAGAACAGGAATAATAGATTTCATTTACTGAGCTGTAACTCTGGAGAGAAAATATGTTTCCAGCCCAGGGCAAATTACCTTTGAAGCCAAAATCAGTCAAAGGGAAAAATAAAGTGGGAAAAACCTGTTTATTGCTTATAAGCAGTCGTTCACTTCTGCTCACCCATGTCTCTCATGACCCAGTTGCAAAAAAGGGACCCTACCATACATCTCCAGTCTAGATATACCCTTCACCCCACCCACTGTTATAATCACCTATTGGTAAGGAGATAGACTATTTTTCTCCACCCCTTGGAAACACCTATTGATATGGAGATGCAGTAAGGCCAGGTGAGAGATTCTGGAAATATTGCAATTTTACCCACAGGAGCTCTGGGGTTTTGCATATATTACCTTATTTAATCTTCACAACAAACTACTAGGGTGATTATGTCCATCTTTTAGGTGTGAAAACTGAGGTTTAGAGAGGTAAACTGACTTGCCCACACTAGTGAGTGGAAGAAATTGAACTTAGGTCTGTTCAAAGCTGCTGTCCATTTCATGATGCTACGTTGAAACTGAATGGATGGGGGGGATGGATGGATGGATGAAAACAGTGGGGTCTGTTCTTTCTAAATGCCCTTCACCTGAGGATTTCAAAGTACTTTTCAAGAATGGAGCAACTTGCTACATATCTACTCTGGCGGCACACAGAGTGCTGGATTTATAAAGTCAGGCCATGATTGTCCTTGTCCTTAGGGAGCTTACAGCCAACTGGGGAGACAGGCGTGTGGTGACTAGCGATAGCGAACATTGACTGGCATTCTCAGTGTAAATCCGGGAGGGGAAATCCCTGAGCAAAATACCTAGTTGAAACTGAAATCAGTCAAGGGGAGAAATAAGTTTAAAACCCATTTATTGCTTACAAACAGCTGTCTGGGGGCCGTCCGGAGTCTTTCTCTCCTGTTGCAGCAGAACCAAGTGAATTCTCCCCCAGCCTCTCAGGTTCAGATAAGGCTTCAGTCGCCCAGGTAATTACCCACTGATATGGAGATGGACTGCTTCTCTCCACCCCTTGGAAACTCCTGTTGATATGGAGATGAACCAAAGCCAGGTGAGAGATTCTGGAAATATTGCAATTTTACCCACACTGAGCTGTCTTTCACAGGGGTTATTTTATTTAAGCCATACAAAAAAATAGGCTGTGAAAGAGGTACTATTATTATAACTCCATATTTCAGATGAGAAAACTGAGGCTTAGATGGGTTGAAAACTTACCTCTGGAGTTATAATAACTCAGTGCCACTCAAAGTGTCATTCTTGGACATAATTGCTTGTCCGTGGTCTGCTACAAGTGAATACAGGAAGAGAGTGTAAGTGTTCTGTAGTAACTTGATAGAGTAATTTTATATTAGTTGAATAAAATTATTTTTAAAAGTTAATCTTGTATTTTATACATTCATTTCTTATTTATTTCCTCTCATTTAAAGTAATTGAGAGGAATTTTATTTTACAAAGCTATCGATCCGTAATGGAATGGGGGGGAAAACCTTGCTCCTTTGCCACCAGTACTTGGAGGAGCAGTGAAACAGTGAGCAATAGCTCACCTGGGCTTTAACCAGGGCAGTCTAACTCCAGGGCCTTTGCTTGTCCTCAGGGTTAAAGGATGGTTCTTCCCTTTCAGGCTCTGCCTCTGCATTCCAAGGAGAAAGGAAGGAAGGTAAAGGGCAAAAAGCATAAACCAGCTAAGTCACCCACCTCCTTGCCGTTTGTCTGTCACGTCAAATTTATTCCCCAACCCACAGCCTTTGTTCTTGGTATTTTCCCTTCTCCAGATACCCACATAGCTTGCCCCTTCACTTCATTCAGATCTGCACTTGAATGTCACCTCCTCGGAGAAGAGGCAGTTGCTGGCCACCCTGTCTAAGATATGGCCAATGTCCTTTTACTCCCAAGCCCTGTACTGTCCAGCAGAGTAGCTGCTAACCATTTGTGCCTACTGTATACTTCGAATGTGGCTCGTCCAAATGGAGATGTGCTGAAAGTATAAAATACACACTGTATTCAAAGACTTACTTTGATAAAAATAATGTAGAATCTCTCATTAATAGCTTTTGTATTTACTACATGCTGAAATAATATTTTGGATATTTTATATTAGGTTAAATAAAACACATCATTAAAATTAACTTCACCTATTTCTCTTCATTCTTTTAAATGTGGCTACTAAGAAATTTGATGTGGCTTTCACTATATTTTTATTGGACAGAGCCGTTCTAGCCTGTGACACTGCTTTATTTTCCTTCATATCACTACCAGACATTAGATGATAGATTCATATTTCATTTGTTATCATTAGCCTCTCCCATTGGAATGTAAGATCCACAATGTCAGGGACTTTATTTTCCTATTCATCACTCTTACTCCAGTGCCTAGAACAGTGTCTGACATAAAATGGGTAATCCAGAACTATTGTATGAGTGGACGAATAAATGTTGAACAAAATCAACCAAGCTAGAGAGCTCTCAGTATCATTTTGTATGTCTGACAATTTGCTTAAATGTGTGTTTTTGTTAAAAATGGAATAGTGTGTGTACTGACTTTATACCTCAAGGCAGTTAGATAATATTCAAAATGCCCTACTTAGCAATGCACACATTCTAGAGGAGATTGCTTAAGCTTTTCAAATATGGAAATCTACACCAGGAGTTTGTTAATTATCATTAGGAATGTCAAAAATAACTATTCATTGCTGCAGAAAGAGCAGAGCTCCAGGTAGCTTAGAAGGAAAATCCAAGCTCAACCTGCAGAACAGTGCAGAAGAATCAGCAAATTCGGCAGCACAGTCCCTCAGGGCAGCTCTCCAGGGCCTGTGCCGCCCTCTTCAAGTAGGACTCAGGCTCAGCCTGTCTACATGGTGGGCTGGTTTACCCTGGAGTGGCTCTTTCCTGTCGTGCTTGCAGGATTCCCCGCTCCCAGCTCTTCCAGTTAGAAGAACTGATTGTGGGTATATTGTGCCTAAATTTCTACTAAATACAAGTTTGGCAGAATTTGCTCTAAGACCTGCTTTCAGATATATTTGAAATATCTGTTTCAGTGCTTCTCCAAGTACCAGTGGCAAAGGAGAAAGGTTTTTCCCCCCAGTCCATTGCAGATCAATAGCTTTGTAAAATAAACTTCCTCTCAATTACTTTAAATGAGAGCAAATAAAAAACATGATAGCCCACGCCCAGAGAGCAAAGTGGGGGGATAAGATGTATGCTCACATTCCCACGCCATCTATTTCTGATAGCTGGAAGCTCCTGTTACTTATGAAAAGATACTGACAGTTGTTAAACCGACAGATGGGTTTAGGCCTATTGGTAAGAGACTGTTAGACTTTCATCCCAGATGCAGTTACTTTATTCATGCTTCAGGCTCTCCCTCTGAGTAACAGACCCTGACCCCAGCTCCGACGGTGCCTGCCTGCACTGGGGCTCAGTGTTTCTGGCCTCTTCCATGCCTGTTGAACAAGCTGCTGCCAGGGCGGTGGGCAACATCTCCACAGCGTCAGAGGTCAAAGTGAGTCGCTCAATCTGAGCCAAAATATAGCGGCAGCTGACAGTCTGATGGGCAGGCCTCTGGAATTAGCCTTGGGCCTTGATTCTCCCTTTGGCAAACACAGAACTTCAGTTTTTAGAAACTCAGGATAGGCTGACTTCAAGTACCCAGGCCAGGGACCACCACCCTTGGGGTCTCAGGGCACTGCAGGATGGCCATGAAGCCACATACACACCAAGAGTTGTGTGTAGGCTGAAGAAATAATGTTTCTCATCTGCATACACCAAGATGTAGCATTTGTATGCTTACAGATGAATGAAATTCATTTTGATTATGCTACTGACTTCATAGAAACTTCTTGTCAATATCTGAATCAACAGCTCCTAAAGGAACAAATGCTATCCCTCAGGGTCTCCATACTTACAGGCTGGGTGCTGCTGAGTTTATTATAAAATTTTAAGCTAGGAGAGAGCTCAGAGAGACCAAGAATGGTGATTTTCAAATTTGGGGGTGGGGGCGGCAACATGTTTTTTTTCAATCTAAAATCCAATTTTAAAAAGAAAGAGAGTGATAAATGTCCCAGAGGTCTCTTTACATAAGCCCATGCACATGGGACAGGCTACCCCAGATTTACCTCACAGATCTGAGCTGAGATGCCTACTCATTTGTGCTCCCTAAATGTCTGCAAGCCCTGTACTCCTTCAGCCTGGGACCCACTACCTCTCCCTCTGGAGGAGTCATCCATTCATTCTATGATTCGACAAAAAATTATGCTCACCTACTGTGTGCCAGGCAGAATGGTAGGCTTGAGAAGAGAGTTACATGAGGCAGCAAGGCTGGTCAGACAAGGGCACTGTGGTAGTGTGGTGGAGCGGACAGCTACAGGAGGGCAGCAGTGGAGGCTGTGACCCCACAAGGGAGCCAGGGAGAGCTTTCTGCAGAAAGTGATGTGTCAGGTGACACTTGAAGGCACAGGGGTGGAGGAAAGAGTGGGGATGAAGACCCCAAAGATGGTGTGAGTATTTGGGGTTAGGGGAATCACACACAGAGGGATTAATTACTATACTTAGCCCACATGACAAAGATTTAAGTGCTTTTGCATATATATAATAATCTAAAACAGGTTCTATTATTTGCCCCATCCTGCATATGAGAAAGCTAAGGCACAGAGCAGTTAAATAACTTGCCCAAGGTCACAGAGCTGGAAAGCGATAGAGCGAGAATTTGAACCCAGATTGTTCAGAGCAAGAGTGTTTGTGCTTAACCACACCACTGGACTGCCTGAGGTATCAGAAGAGCAGGAAAAAAAATCTGACTGGGTTCAGTTCAATACATGTGGTGGATTCAGAGGTGAGGCTGGGAGGGAGGAGGGGCCAGATCATGCCAACTTTGTTCATAGTGCTAAGAAGTATGGATCTGATCTTAAGGACAATGAGAACGTTAAAGGATTTTAATCAGACAAGTGAAATTTCACTAAATTTCCTGCTACAAAAACAGATTCTGTAAGATCATCAACACTGCTCCCATAATTTCCCACTTCTTTGTTTACCTCCATCACCTCCAAAAGGTCAAGGTCCCCTCCAAAATCAAGCACCATTACCCCAACCCTTAGCCCCATGGTGTTCTGCACATCTATTAATCTGATCAATATCCTGCCCATCCTTTCAGCCGCCTCCCCACCTTTATCCTTAACCCCTTCTTAGAACATTTCCCTCACCTCTTGCCCTAGTGCCTGAATTTGTCCTAAAGCTTTTGCTTCCATTGCTGCTACTTGAAAGTAGGTAGGCTCTTTTATTCCCCGCTTTCTCTGCTCAGGCCACACGACCAGGAGATGGGATAGGTGTGTGTCTTGCTATCCATGGCCACTTCGAAACCATTTTACTCCCTTCTCCTTAAACCCCACTTCCTTGGAAGTTTACTTCATCAAACTTTGCCCACTCAAGCTTTCCAGATTGCTGCCCTGCCTAAGCCACCTGTCTCCCTCCTTCTACTAACGCCTTTTGGCAACCTCTCATTTCTTTCAAACACTACCAGGCTTGGTTACCTCAAAATTCAGAAGGCTTATCCACCCAATGCCTTGACTGCTTGTTCTTCAACCATCTCACATGAACATGGAATCCTACCTAGCTCTTCTCCATCCCACTTAGCTCTCCTCTTCTTTGGTCAAAACCTTTCAAGTTGTAAAGTACATTAAATGTACCACCTCCAGGATTTCAACCAAATTTTCCATTCTCTATGCTTCCAGCTCATTTTCTCTGGCCTTCTACTCCAGTGAGTTTCCAACCTCATAGATACCTTCACTGGTTAATAACCCTACCACTTTCCCACTGGTTACCTCCTCACCTCACTCTGCTCAGTCACACTTCTTTTTCATAGTCACTGCTCTGCGGACGTCCTCCAACAACCTCAAGTGCCAGTCTCTAACTTTCCAACACTCATGTCTGCACCCAAGTAGCTGTGTCTTCTTGCAGAATCCACTGATTATGACGATGGAGTTCCCTGTACACTTACGGAGACCAATCTCAAGGGGTTACTCTCTACTGATCGGCAAACACTTCAGTACTTCACTTCCCCCCTCTCCAAAACTATTGTTCACATGTCCTCCCTCCTCCAACTTCCTATATCCCTCTTTCCCTCATTCTCAGCTGATGGTTATATAGGTATGTGAGAAAAAAAGAAATAACTTCATAGAAACTGCCACGTCTTCTGACAAAACTTCAAAGTTAACCAATCAAGCCTGTGCCCACATCCTGTGCCTTTCTTCCTGTTTCTGTGGAGGGAACGTCCCTGCTCCCATTTCAACCAGCCTCTCCCTTTTCTCATATCCAGATTGAATCCCCTCTTGCCTTTGCTTGGATGGTACTTCTGTATCTCCTCTCTTTTCTTCCTTTCTACTGGATCACTCCACTTGCCTTTTCTCCTTTCCAAGGAGCGTCAAGAATCAAGAATAGAATAAAGATAAAAACAAACTTTTCTTAGCCCCAATTCCCCTCCAGCTACGAGTCTGAAGCTCTACTACATCTCAGAAGTGGTTATCTAGAGCTGCCATCCACCCTTCCCTACTTCATTTTCTCTTCTCTACCCATTGCTTCTGAGCTTCTCTCTCTCCTTTCTGTTGAGATGGCTCTTGGTGCAGGGGCTGGTGACCTGAAGATGACTGAGACTTCGCCATTCTTACTAGAACTCCGCGGCGGCACGGCACACGGTTTGCCAGGCTCTCCTTCCTGAAAGACTTTTTTTTTCTTTTCACTTCTATGACACCAAACTTTCCTGTTTTACCCCCACTTCACTGGCCGCTCTTTCTTCATTTCATTTTCTGGCTTCCTCCTCTTTGACTTTAAATATTAGAGCTATTTTCTATATTCATTTTCTCTCTTGGTGATCTAATTCAGTCCCACAGCTCAAATACCAAAATAGTCTATGCTTTCTGAATCTGTAGCTCCAGTACTAACCTCTTGGCAGATTTTGAGACATATATCCAACTGCCTCCTTGACACTACCATATGGATAATAGACGTTTCAAATTTAACATGGTTAGAGCACTTAAATCTCCTTTATTCCCCTGCCACCTGAACTTCACCAGACTTCTGCATCACGGTAAATGACACAGCCACCCACCTAGCTGCCAAAACCAAAAAACCTAGAAATCATCTTGATTTCTTCCCCTCCTTTGTCTTTATCAGTCAGTGCTCTTTACTTTCTCCTTCAAAATATTTCCAGTGTTCCTCCATATCTTGTCCCCTCTACTATTATCATCCCCAATCAAGTACCCAGCATCTTTTACCTTAAGTATTGCAGAAAGGCTCCTAATCAGACTCTTGTCTCCGCTCTTGCACCTTCCCCTACAATATATTCTCCACACTCCTGCTAGGATTACCTTTTTGAGAAGTAAAGCATAGTAGGCCAATTCCTTCCTTAAATCCTCCAATACCTTTTCATCTGACTTAAAACAAAACCCATATTTCTTGTCCCAGCTTAGAGTCTCCATGACTGTTCCTTGCCTACTCTGCCTCTTGCTCACTCTGCACCACTTGGTAACCTGTGTGTCCTAGCCTCAGAAGGTAGTTCTCATCTTGGGGCCCTAGCTCTGACTCTGCTCTGCCTAGAATGCTCTTCCTCTAGATCTTTGCATGCACGGATCCTTCAAAGTCTCAGCTGAAGTGCACAATCCTCAGAGAGCGCTTTCTTCACCATCACCACCATCACCACCACACAGATGGCGTCTGCTCTCACACCATCTTGCTGTATTTCCTTCAAGGTTGTGATGAAAAAAATCACTTGACATTTTTGTGTGAATCTGTTTGCTTATTTAATGTCTGTCTACCTCCCTCTCTCCCACCCCCGCCACCCACACATTCTATACTATAATCTACACCTTTTCCTATTGACTAGCCTAGAAGTGCACCTGGCATTCAAAAATATACTTGTTGAATGAATGAATTATCAACTATGTGTCCCACATTCCAAAGTCCAGAATCTGTCACTGTAGCTAGATGTACTGTGAGAGGAAGAATGAGCAATGAAGAGAAAAATTTTTAGATGAAATATTAAAAGGCCTTTCAAATATTTAGAGTTGAAAATTCATTGGGCTCTTCTAGAAAGGGAACTATTATTTAGTACCTATTGCAAAGAGTTGTCTCATCGTCACAACAACCCTACAAGGTACATATCATTATCCCATTCACTTATGTAGAACAGCTTTAGAGAGGTTATGTCACTGGCCCAGGATCACATAATAGGAAGCAGGATGTGAATCAGGGATTTTTAATTCCTTAGTCCATGCTTTCGACCACTACACTAATCTGGCCTCTTTATTTTACCTCCTCAAGCCTTAGAGTTCAATTGCAAAATGATGACAGTGACATACTCCATGGGTTGTCATGAGGATTGCAGGAGACAATGTATTTAGAAGAGTTTCGTCAGGGCCTGGCTTATAGAGTACACTCATTGCCTATTCAATGTCGTGCAATATTACACAGTTCGTGAATGGGAGAGCTAAAATGTGAAACCAGGGCTGGCTAACTACAAAACCTAGAATTTTCTCATGGAGCTAGATAGGAACTAATTAGATCTGCTGTGGAAGGAAAGATACTCACAGATAAATGAGCCTCATAGTCCCTCCCAGCTCTGAGAGTATATAGCTCCTGCTTCTACCTTTACAGGCCAATAGTAATTAGAGTTAGGCTACTTAGGTATGGCATTCCTTCATCTCCCTTTACTTCTGAGTGTCCATGGCATTAGGGGAGCACCGTCGACTTGGTGTGGTGCTTATGAGTCAAACCCAGCTTTGTGTGGATGCCATTCCTATACAGTCTTGGGTGAGTGGGCAAGTTGCTTTATCTCCTCAGGCCTCGGTTCCTTCATCTATAATGTGGGGATAATGACAGGACTTACCCTCAAGGGTGGTAGGGATTAAAACGGCTAATATACAAGTACCTAAATCCACAGAGCCTGGCAAATGCGAAGGGCAGCCTCCTCTAAATGGTGGTTATGATGATTCTTCTCACCTGAGAGCCCAGGGTGAGTGGTGTGTTGTTTAAGGGCCCAGGGCAGCCATACTTGCACACAATTCATTTCCTATTGTTGGAACTGTCAGCCTTGTAGTCAGCCGATTAGATTTTGCTCACGTGTGTGAGAGTCGTGAGAGGGGCTGGATCCCTGTGCAGAACACATAATAAGGCAAACAAGTTATGCTGTTCCTGTTTTTGAGCTGCAGGGAAAGAGGGAGGGCTATTTTTAGCGGTGGTAGGTTTGAGTTCTGGGGAGGGCACCAGGGCGGTGTTTGTTACATTACGTTTTAACATAATACAGAGTCACCACCGCTGAAAGGATCTATTTCAGGTTGTTTTTATTAATCAAAGAGCAGGGTTTTTTCCCAAGCTGAGATGTTCAGATTTAATAGGCAGCAAGCAAACACTCTCTGATACACAGATTTAACCTAATATAAATAAACCCTTTGTTCTATCACATTGCCATGAGGTATCCTAAAAACAGGAAAAAAAATGTCATAAATACGGCATTGCCTTTGCTTGAGTAAGTTGTTCTTTTAGGAAAACAGTATTTTGTGATTATATGATTGTATATCTCACACTAGTAAATTTTGGAAGAGTGTTCTGTGATTCAGAAACTACACTCGAACAAGACTTTCCCATGGAATTTTTTTTTTGAGCTCTTTCAGGTGCAGATAAGACATCTATCATTCTCCTGAGATGATACCAAGCACAAAGCACTGGGGGTGGGAAACAGTTACAGCAAGTACAGAAACTTTGGGTTTGGGAAGTTAGAAACAAAATGCATATTGCTGGGATGTAATAAATTATGTCGTCCAAAATAAGACCCAACAAATTAAGAAACATTAGTTGACTGCCTAGGATGGGCCCACCACTGCAGATGCAAAAGAGAAAAACAGAGTCAGTTCTTGCTCCCAGGGAGCTTATCACTCAGAAGGGAAAAAAGATAAGAAAGCAGTGTTATAGGTGCTCTGACAGGAGAAATACCCTGCTAGTGACAACTCCCAAGTTGCTTAATATTCCTAAGCTTCAGTTGCTTGATCTCTGCAATGAGGCTGAGAATTCCTGTTAAAGAAGGCAGGTTAAACATGTGCACATATGGTCAAAACAAACAAACAAAATAATCCATGTTCTCTTTTCCACAGTCCAAAATGAAATAATCTAAGCAAAAGGAAAGCATGGGACCCAGAAATAAGGAGTTTCAACTCAAAAGAGAGGCACAAGGATGGCCCAGGAGGATAGCGGCAGGATCCTGAGACGACAACTTCACGCTAGGCGTAGGGGCTACTTGTCCAGATCAGAGCTGCTCGCAAGGCTCCCCAGAGAGATTGCTTCAAAAAGATAAAATTGATAGAATAAAAAATGTATTTTAAAATATTTAGAAAAGATTTATGCAACTATGGACAAGTTCAAGGCTGAATTAGAGATACGGACACAGAAAGTTAAGCAAGCTTAAAAAAATAAGAATTATTCCAGAGGAAATAAAAATTGTGCAGGAAAAGTAAAAACTCTAGTGTGCTAGGTAACGAAGCTATGAACATACTGATCTGTCTAAAATTAAGTTATCTATATAGGGAAGATAGGCAAACAGGGGGAAAAGTGTGAGTATGTGTGCTGTACCTAGGGTGGTGGGTTGATGTCAGAACTAAATCCTCACCTTCTAGTAGTGGGAAGCCGATAACTAATGCCTAAAACTGAGAAGTCACAAAGTAGCAATATAAGCATGTTACAGAGAGATATGGAGGCAAAGAACCAAAAGAGTGCTCAAGAGAAGAAAGTGGTTGTCTCTGGATCATGGGAAACTGCAATGTATGGGTTTGGGGAGATAGTGGGGAACAGGAAGGTAATTACCATCTTTTGTATCAAAGCATGTTATTCATTACCTAAATAGTCACATCACTTTGACAATAAATTAAAAATAATAGCTACAGAAAAACAAAAAGTGCTGGAATTCCTTGCTGTGCTTGTTAATAAACATAAAAGTCATGTGCACATCACATGAAACCTTTTCTGAGAAAGAACTGCCATCACATGGTGTACCAGACTGACTGGCCTTTCATATTACTTTTCAGATTTGCAAAGTTGGCTTGTTGATAAAACATCATTTGCTTAAACATGGAAGGGAGAATAAAAACTATCCCATAAGGTGGCTGAGGGAGTTGAATGAGGAAAGGCATTTCCTTAGTCCAGCTCTCTATAAATATTGGCAACTTGTGCTATCTGTTCTCCTCTCTGTTGTAATTATAGTTGACCCTTGAACAACACAGGCTTGAATTGTGCAGGGCCACTTATATGCAGATTTTTTTCAATAAATATATTGGAGAACTTTTTTTAGATTTGTGACAATTTGAAAAAATATTTTTCTTTCTCTAGCTCACTTTTTTGTAAGAATACAGTATATAATACATATAACATACAAAATATGTGTTAATCAACTGTTTATGTTATTAGTAAGGCTTCAGTCAATAGTAGGCTGTTAGTTTAGTTTTTTTAGAGTCAAAAGCTATACACAGATTTTTGATTGCATGGGGGTCAGCACCCATTGCCTCTGCATTGTTCCAGGGTCAACTGTATATACCTATCTCCAGGTGATGCCCTTAGAGCAACAGAGAGGAGGAGCTTGCTTTCTTTACTTCCCCTTCTACCACTGTCCAAGTCAGCTATGACTGCTGTAAGAGAATACATAGATGGGGGCATAAACAAGAAATTTTTATTTCTCACAGTTCTGGAAACTAGAAGTATGGGATCAGCTGCCAGCATGGTTGGGTTCTTGGTGACAGCCCTCTTCCTGGTTTACAGACAGCCATCTTCTCATTGATCCATACACAGCACAGGGAGGGAGAGAGCGAGTAAGCACATGTCTCATATTCTAATGAGGACACTCATCCCATCATGAGGGCTCTACTCTCACTAACTACCTCCCAAAGACCCCATCTCCAAATGCCATCACAATGGGAACTAGGATTTCAGCATATGAATTTGAGGGGACATAAACACTCAGCCTCTAGCAACCACTAGACTGGCTGGACGGCTGGAATGTCAAAAGTGATGGTGAGCCATCTGGGACCGTGCCAACAAGGGTGGAGAAATAACAAGGTCAAAGGAGGCATGGGGAAAAGGGGAAACCATGGAGGGAAAGATGATGTGATTTGATTTTTAACTGATAGTATTTGGGGTATGGAGTATGGATAGGAGATCAGAAAGAACAGAGGCAAGGAGACCAGTAAGGAGCCTGTTTTAGTAATTCAAGCAAAACATACAAGAGGTCTGGACTGTGGTAGGGGTAGTGGGGATGGAGACAAGAAGACAGATTTGGACAAATGACCAAAGGTGGAATTAATGGATTCAACATGAAGGTAGAGGGAGAATGGGCATTGAGAATTAGGCACAGATTCTGACTACTCTCCTGGAAGGACGCTGAGCCATTCATGGAGCAGGGAACAATGAAGGAGGAGGAGGCCTGAGGAGGAACATGGGAGATGCGGATCTCAGCTCAAACATGCTCAGTTAGAGGAGCTTGCAAACATCCAAATGGGAAAGTTCAGGGGCAACTAGGTATTCAAGGAAGCATCTGAGACTACCTATGGATTTATACTCAATCCAGAATTAGTCTTTCAAAGCATTTTTTAAAAATGAATTAGACACACTTCTGAATCATCACATTAGGGTTGGTGGTAGGATAATCACCACGTACAGAAGAGGAAACTGAGGCCCAGAAAGATTCAAACGTTAAAGGGTTAATCCCTTAGTTTTGCTTAAAATTTTTTTTTAAAATCTAGAACACACAATTAAACACAAAATTCAACTCTGGATCTTTAAAAAACGACTACTCTGTACCACTCATCAATCCTTCACTGAGTCAATCATTTATTCACCAAACAATAACTGAGGACCTGGCTATGCTCTGTGAAGTCTTAGGAATTGCAAACATAAGGTGAACAAGACAAAGTTCCACTTGAAAGACTTCTTTTATTGAAGAGGTTATTTTAATTGGAGATGACAGAAGGTCAGCCACCACCAATAACCTAGTGAATGTCAGGTATCAAATGATAGCTATTACAAAAATAAAGTACAGCAAGTATGATCAAGGGTGACAGGGGAGATACTTCAGATTGGGTGATCAAGAAAGACCTCTCTGAGGATGTGTTGTGAATAACAAGAAGAGCCAGCCATGCAAAAAATATCTAGGAAAAGAACATTCTAGAAGGAGGGACCTGTCAGCATTAAGGAACTAAGGTGAGAGTGAACTCAGTGTGGAGGTGCCCATTTGGCCTGAGTGGGGTGAACCTCCAGGGGGACTCACGAAGATAACATTAGGGGGTGGGTGAGGGCTGCACTGGAGGCTCTTACAGATAAGCGTTTGGATGTTATTCTGAGTACAGTGGGGAATCATCAGAGGGTTTTAACAGCAGGGCAACCTCAGTGCATATCTACATGATTACGCACTCTGGCTGCTGTGTGGAGAGTAGATTTGGGCCAGGGGAACAGGCAGGGATGAACAAAAGCCCCCTCCTGCTCTAGCTCCACTTCTGTGCTGTCTGCAATCATAGTCTCTGCTTCCTCAAGACAAACGGGAGAGATGGGAGTTACTACCCCCAGTTTCCAATGAGGATCCTATTTTTAATATCCTTCTGCAGAGCCAAGCACAGTTTGGGGCCTGAAGCTGTCCTTTTAATGACGTTTGATGTTTAATTAATAAGTTAAACAACCCATTGATTCCATTTACTCAAAGAATCAGACAAACCAATTAAAAGGCCTAAAAACAAAGCCCAGACATAGCAGCTGTTGCCATCCCTGGTCAGTTGCTTGACCGAGGAGACTTGTCAAGCTCAATCAACAGGGTGCAGCCAGGAGTTCTCAATGACTCGGAGTTCCCCAAGTCTGCCATTGTTCTCTCCCTCCGAGGGTAAGCTGCGTCTCTATGCTTCTGGGAATCTGAAGGAAAACAAATCATTCTTTCTCACTTGGTGTTTTCAAGTCTTCAGTCATTTGTCATGTCTAACCACACTGGGAGCACCCCCAGGCTTGGGGGTGGATCTGTAGGGCACACCAGTGCTGCTAACGCTGTATCTGTTTCCTCCCAGATCCACTAGTTAACACGGATCTGTGGGCTTTCCTCACAAAAACAGGGCCTGAATCACCACAGGAGCCTGGGAAAGGCATGGTCATTACTTCCTGTCCTAGCTCTCCAGTTCCCGGGGCCAGGAGGAGGCATCAGTGCCAACCACTGGATCACTGCCCTCCCCACATAAAAGGCTCAGAGGTACTCAGGGCTGCCCCACACAGCCCTTGTTGACAGAGTCAGATTCCATGACCCGACAGTTGGGGGTGAACTCCTGACCTCCAAGGGTTCCCCACATATAATGGCCTTTAACTTGCACTGTCGCATGAATAGATGAGTGAAGTCAATTAAGTTACTCTCCTAGGATTTGGAGCCACAAAGCAGTGGCATGATAGTCAAAAGTGGGCCCTAGGCTGAGAGGTAAAGCAACAGAAGTAGAGCTAGTAACTGTGGTAGGCTCCATGTGGACAGTGCAGAGGAAGCTGGGGCGGGGCGGGCAATACGTGCACACAAGAGGGAATGAGAGGGAGGGAGGGAAGCAAAGTCCAGAACTATACTGCACAATACAGTAACCACATGTGGCTATTTAATTCTACTAAGTAATCATTTAAAATAACTGATCAATTTAAATTAATTTGTTTAAATTTAAATTAGTTTATTTAAATAACATTAGAAATAAAACATTTCAGTTCCTTAGATACTCTACACAGATATAAAACATACCCATGCTTGCAGATAGTCCTGCTGGACAGCGCTGGTCTAGAAACCCACCAGCACAGGGAACAAGGAGTCTTAGTTCCAGGTTTACAATTCCTGATGCCAGTGCACATGAAGCTCACCTATACCTCCTGCCCCATATTCCATAGGGAATTTATATCCTTATATAATTCATATCTACTACCTTACCTCTCCCATCATTACCTTTTTTTTTTGAGCTAGTTAGAGTAGATTTTAGTTCCTTATTTTACCTTTTTATATGCTAAAGAATCTTACACAAGAACATACACTGACTGATGTTAATAATGAAAATAATAACAGCTTATTGAGTGCTTATATGCATGAATGCCATGCCTAGCATTTTACATGCATGTTTTTATGTAATCCTCATAGGAACCTGTAGTAGAGATAATCCATCTCCATTCAGCAGCTGAAGGGACATAGGCACAGAGAGATTAAGCAAGTTGTGTAGGTCACAGAGCTGGTCGGTGGTAAAGTAGAAATGGAACTGATGGTCCTTCTTGAGTGATTGATGCATCGGAACCCAGTCTGACTTTTAACTGTGGAAGCAGGCTGTGAAAAGTGGCGGATACCCCACCCTTGGATATGGCAAATAGGAAGTAGAAATATTAAACTACTTTAGAGATCGCCAGATTCTGGGGCACTTTCTTAAGCCTGCTGGTCTGGTTCCAATCATCTGTCTGCCAAGCACTTTTTCTTACACTAAAGTACAGGAAGTTTGAGAAGTGACAGGCCATAGGGCCAACCCTGCTGAGAAATAACCCATCAGAAGCAAACTGCATGTCCTGTGAACTCAGGGACCTGCCAGCAAAATTCCCTGATGCTAGAACTTTGGTTAGAGAACCTAAGTGGTGTGCTGATTGTTGGAAGCCCAGTTGGGTGGGGGAGGGGAGTCAGCACATACTTCTCTGCTGAACTCCATTTCCCATTTGGTTTGGCAGCTTGTTTTTCATGAAATGAGGCCAATCCAAGAATTCCATGTCAACATCGCTCCTTTTACTGGAACCACAAATGCAGCCTCCTGGGACCTGGCTCTATCTCTGTGGCAGACATCAAAAACAACTCCTTTTTACTTTAAAGTCATAACAGTCTTCTAAGAGCTACCCACTTCCTTACCTTTTTTTCCCTTCCTCTCTGAGGAAGAAAGGAAGGGCCAGGGTTTGTGGGCTGCAGCACCCCAGGATTTACTGTTGGCAGAGAAAGTCCCGGAGCTATCCAGGCCAAAGGGGTTCTCCTGGACCCTGCTGTCGGTTTTCCCTTTCTTGTGCTTCCAAGGCCTCATGGTTCCTTCCTGCCCGCTTGGCTCCCATCCAGGACCAGCTTGATGAGTAGCATGGCTTCCCCAACCCTTCTCGCCACCCTCATCGTGAGCTGCCTTCCGCTGTGACTTCAGGGGGATTGAAAAAGATGCTCTCGTATCCAAAATCCTCTCCCTGTCAGTGACTAAAGCAGGTGCACAGCCATCAGAACTGCTGCAGCTTTATGGGGTTCCTCCCCTTTGGGAGAGGGGTTTTTAGCTGCTCTAACACTTGGTATCCCAACTAGTTGGTGGCAGGGGATGGGTGGTATTAGAGTTGGAGGAAAACAGGCACATTTTGCGAAGGAGAATGAGAGCAGTTAGTGATTGGTGGGCAGTTAAAAGTCATTTTGTTGCCCAGTGATATGTACTGACAGGGCCTGTCAGTTGCTGGGTTTGCTGTATACATGTCCTCTGGGGCCTGTTCTGACCTGGCTCCAGGTCACCTTTCTCTAGAAAGGTTTCTGTGACCACTGATCCACTCATGGGTGGATATGGGGTCCTCTTCTGCGTCCTCAAAGCATCCTGGGCTTCTCTCCTTTGTGGCTGTAACCACTCAGTCCTTGCCTCTTCACCTTCCTGCCTTCCCAGCCAGATTGTCGCCTCACTGTTTCTGCCCGGGCACCCAGTACTCTTGTGCGTGCACAGTGAGGTTAAGGAACTCTTCTACCATTGAGGGAATGAATGAACCCTGGCTGTTATTTGAACTGCCTGGGGAGGAGCAGGTGAGGGGGCAGTGGGGTTATTGCTGTGCAAACCCAAGTTGAGGTCTGACCCAAGGACAGTGTGGTGGTTACACAGTTGCACACCTACGCTGCGATTCTGAGCCCTATCTTTACTAGCATGTGCTTGGGCTAGGTGTTGAATCTCTCTGGGCCTCTGCTTCTTCGTTTATTAAAAAGGGGTAATCATACTACCTATCTAATGTTCTTTTGTGGGAAATAAATGAGTTAATATATCTAAAGCCCTTAAAACAAAGTCTGATAAATAAGCTTTCAATAGGGATTCAAGATGGCAGCGTGAGGTGACATGGAGAACTCCTCCCAAAACAACAAATAGTACAAAAATATAGTTAATTAATACAACTAACCCTAAAACAGCAAGAAGAAAGAAGGCTGAACCAGACCGCATACAGACCTCACAAACAGAGCAGACCTCACAAAACAGGGTAACATGCGAAAGCCTCAATCCAGCGGGACCCAAGCCCTTCCCTCACCCCATCTCACAGGCGGGAGGAAGAGAAACAGAGTGGAGAGGTCATGGAAGCCTGGGACTGCGGAACACCCAACCCTGGAGATCTGCTTTGTGAACAGAAGCCTAAATGTCAAAAGAATATGGTTCAGACCAAAATTTCACAAACCCCAGAAAAAGGGCCAAATGAAACTGAACTCACCAATCTTCCTGAAAGAGAGTTCAAAATAAATACCATAAACATAGTTATGGAGGTACAGAAAAATATTCAAGAACTCAGGAACGAATTTAAGATGGAGATTCAATCATTAAGAAATTCCATATCTGAAATGAAACATTACAATGGAGGGATTTAAAAGCAGATTAGATGTAGTAGAAGAGATGGTAAATGGAATAGAAATCAGAGAACAGGAATACAAAGAAGCTGAGGCACAGAGAGAAAAAAGAATCTCTAAGAATGAAAGAATATTGAGAGAACTGTGTGACCAATCCAAACGGAACAATATTCACATTATAGGGGTACCAGAAGAAGAAAAGAGAGAAAAAGGGATAGAAAGTGTCATTGAGGAGGTAATTGCTGAAAAATTCCCCAATCGGGGGAAGGAGATAGTCTCTCAAGCCATGGAGGTGCACAGATCTCCCAACACAAGGGACCCAAGGAAGACAACATCAAGACATATAATTAAAATGGCAAAGATCAAGGATAAAGACAGACTTTTAAAAGCAGCTAGAGAGAGAAAAAAAGATCACATACAAAGGAAAACCCATCAGGCTGTCATCAGATATCTTAACAGAAACTTTACAGGCCAGAAGGGAGTGGCGTGATGTATTTAATGCAATGAAGCAGAAGGGCCTTCAACCAAGAATACTCTACCCAGCAAGGTTATCATTTAAATTGGAAGGAGGGATTAAACAATTTTCAGATAAGCAAAAGCTGAGAGAATTTACCTCCCACAAAACACCTCTACAGTGCATTTTGGAGGGACTTCTATAGATGGAAGTATTCCTAAGGCTAAACAGATATCACCCAAGGGAAAGACAAAGAGTACAGAATATGATTCATAACATACAAAGAATGGAGGAGGAAGAAAAAGGAGGAAAAAAAAGAACCTTTAGGTTGTGTTTGTAATAGCATACGAAGTGAGTTAAATTAGACTGTTAGATAGTAAGGGAATTACCCTTGAACCTTTGGTAACCACAAATCTTAAGCCTGCAGTGGCAATAAGTACATACCTATCGATACTCACCCTAAATGTAAATGGTCTGAATGCGCCAATCTAAAGAGGTAGAGTCACTGAATGGATAAAAACACAAGACCCATCTATATGCTGCCTACAAGAGACTCACTTCAAACCCAAAGACATACACAGACTAAAAGTAAAGGAATGGAAAAAGATACTTCATGCAACTGATAGGGAGAAAAAAGTAGGAGTTGCAGTACTTGTATCAGGCAAAATAGACTTCAAAACAAAGAAAGTCACAAGAGACAAAGAAGGACATTACATAATGATAAAAGGGTCAGTCCAACAGGAAGATACAGCTGTTATAAATATCTATGCACCCAACACAGGATCACCTACAAATGTGAAACAAATACTAACAGAATTAAAGGAGGAAATAGAATGCAATGCATTCATTTTAGGAGACTTCAACACATCATGCACTCCAAAGGACAAATCAACCAGACAGAAAATAAATAAAGAGACAGTGGCACTAAACAACGTATTAGAATGGATGGACCTAATGGACATCTACAGAACACTCCATCGAAAAGCAACAGGATACACATTCTTCTCAAGTGCACATGGAACATTTTCAAGAATAGATCATATACTAGGCCACAAAAAGAGCCTCAGTAAATTCAAAAGGATTGAAATTGTACCAAAGGTCACAAAGGTATGAAACTAGAAATAAATTACACAAAGAAAATGAAAAATCCCACAAACACATGGAGGCTTAATAACATGCTCCTAAATAATCAATGGATCAATGACCAAATAAAAACAGAGATCAAGCAATATATGTAGACAAATGACAATAATAATTTGAACACTGCAAAATCTGTGGGATGCAGCGAAGGCTGTGCTAAGAAGGAAATATACTGCAATACAGGCCTACTCAGGAAAGAAGAACAATCCCTAATGACCTGTCTAAACTCACAATTAATGAAACTAGAAAAGGAAGAACAAATGAGGTCCAAAGTCAGTTGAAGGAGGGACATAATAAAGATTAAAGCAGAAATAAATAAAATTGAGAAGAATAAAACAATAGAAAGAATCAATGAAAGCAAGACCTGGTTCTTCAAGAAAATAAAATAGATAAACCCTTAGCCAGTCTTATCAAGAAAAAATGAGAATCTGCACACATAAACAGAATCAGAAATGAGAAAGGAAAAATCACTACGGACACCACAGAAATACAAACAATTATGAGAGAATACTATGAAAAATTATATGGCAATAAACTGGATAACCTAGAAGAAATGGATGGACAACTTTCTAGAAAAATACAACTTTCCAAGGCTGACCCAGGAAGAAGCAGAAAATCTAAACAGACCAATAACCAGCAAAGAAATCGAATTGGTAATCAAAAAACCACCTAAGAACAAAACTCCTGGACCAGATGGTTTCACTGCTGAATTTCATCAAACATTTAGTGAAGACCTAATACCCATCCTCCTTAAAGTTTTCCAAAAAGTAGAAGAGAAAGGAATACTCCCAAACTCATTCTACAAGGCCAACATCACTCTTATACCAAAACCAGGCAAAGACACCACAAAAAAAGAAAATTATAGACCAATATCCCTGATAAATATAGATGCAAAAATACTCAACAAAATATTAGCAAACCAAATTCAAAAATACATCAAAAAGATCATCCATCATGATCAAGTGGGATTCATCCCAGGGATGCAAGGATGGTACAACATTCAAAAACCCATCAACATCATTCACTACATCAATTAAAAGAAGGACAAAAACCACATGGTCATCTCCCTAGATGCTTAAAAAGCACTTGACAAAATTCAACATCCATTCATGATAAAAACTCTCAACAAAATGGGTATAGACAGCAAGTACCTCAACATAATAAAGGCCATATATGACAAACCCACAGCCAACATTATATTTAACAGCAAGAAGCTGAAAACTTTTCTTTAAGATCAGGAACAAGACAAGGATGCCCATTCTCCCCACTTTTACTCAACATAGTTCTGGAGGTCCTAGCCACGGCAATCAGACAACACAAAGAAATAAAAGGCATCCGGACTGGTAAGGAAGAAGGCAAACTGTCTCTGTCTGCAGATGACATGATATTGTACATAAAAACCCTAAAGACTCCACTCTGCAACTACTAGATCTAATATCTGAATTCAGCAAAGTTTCGGGATACAAAATTAATACACAGAAATCTGTTGCATTCCTATACACTAATGATGAACTAGTAGAAAGAGAAATTAGGAAAACAATTCCATTCACAATTGCATCAAAAACAATAAAATACCTAGGAATAAACCTAACCAAGGAAGTGAAAGACCAATACCCTGAAAACTACAAGTCACTCTTAAGAGAAATTAGAGAGGACACTAATAAATGGAAATTCATCCCATGCTCTTGGCTAGGAAGAATTAATATTGTCAAAATGGCTATCCTACCTAAAGCTATCTACAGATTCAATGCAATCCCTTATCAAAATACCTACAGCATTCTTCAATGAAGTTGAAGAATTGTTTTAAAATTCATATGGAACGAAAAAAGACCCTGAATAGCCAAAGCAATCCTGAGAACAAAGAATAAAGTGGGGGGAATTATGCTCCCTGACTTCAAGCTCTACTACAAAGCCACAGTAATCAAGACAGTTTGGTACTGGCACAAGAACAGACCCATAGACCAGTGGAAAGAATAGAGAAACCAGATATAAATCCAACCATATATGGTCAATTAATATACGATAAAGGAGCCAAAGATATACAATGGGTAAATGACAGGCTCTTCAACAGCTGGTGTTGGCAAAACTGGACAGCTACATGTAAGACAATGAAACTGGATTATTGTCTAACCCCATACACAAAAGTAAACTCAAAATGGATCAAAGACCTGAATGTAAGTCATGAAATGATAAAACTCTTAGAAAAAAATATAGTCAAAAATCTCTGGGACATAAACATGATCAACTTCTTCATGAACATATCTCCCCATGCAAGGGAAACAAAAGCAAAAATGAACAAGTGGGACTACATCAAACTAAAAAGCTTCTGTACGGCAAAGAACACCATCAGTAGAACAAAAATACTTCCTACATTATGGGAGAATATATTCATAAATGATATATCCGATAAGGAGTTGACATCCAAAATATATAAAGAGCTCAACACCTCAACAAACAAAAAGCAAATAAGCCAATTAAAAATTGGGCAGAGGAGCTGAACAGACACTTCTCCAAAGAAGAAATTCAGATGGCCAACAGGCACATGAAAAGATGCTACACCTCACTAATCATCAGAGAAATGCAAATTAAAGCCACAATGAGATATCATCTCACACCAGTAAGGATGGCCAGCATCGAAAAGACTAAGAACAACAAATGCTGGCAAGGATGCAGAGAAAGGGGAACCCTCCTACACTGCTGGTGGGAATGTAAAATAGTTCAACCATTATGGAAAGCAGTATGGAGGTTCCTCAAAAAACTCAGAATAGAAATACCATTTGACCCAGGATTTCCACTCCTAGGAATTTACCCTAAGAATGCAGGAGCCCAGTTTGAAAAAGATATGTGCACCCCTATGTTTATCGCAGCACTGTTTACAATAGCCAAGAAATGGAAGCAACCTAAGTGTCCATCAGTAGAAGAATGGATAAAGAAGATGTGGTACATATACATAGTGGAATATTATTCTGCCATAAGAAGAAAACAAATCGTACCATTTGCAACAACATGGATGGAGCTAGAGGGTTATTATGCTCAGTGAAATAAGCCAGGCAGAGAAAGACAAGTATCAAATGATTTCACTCATCTGTGGAGTATGAGAATAAAGGAAGAACTGAAGGAACAAAACAGCAGCAGACTCACAGAACCCAAGAATGGACTAACAGTTACCAAAGGGAAAGGGACTGGGGAGGATGGGTGGGAAGGGAGGGGCAAAGGGGGAAAAAGGGGCATTACGATTAGCGCACCTAATGCAGCGGCAGGGGACACAGGAAAGGCAGTATTTATAGAGAAGACAAGTAATGATTCTGTAGCATCTTACTACGCTGAAGGACAGTGACTGTAGTGGGGTATGTGGGGGGGACTTGATAATAGAGGGTCTAATAACCATAATGTTGTTCAAGTGATTATACATTAACGATACCAAAAAAAAAGCTTTTAATAAATGTCAGCTTAATTTCTTCATTTTTAAAAACCCTAGCACTAATTTTTTAATTCCTTTGTTCCCACCTCACTGGCCTCCTCCTAGCGCTCTGACATAGTGATCCATTCTTGCTCCAGGGCCTTTGCACCTCTCATCTCCCTGCCTCGTGCAGTCTTCCACAGATCCACACTTCCTGTGTGGCTTCCTCCCTCACCTCACATATGTCTTCCCTGAAGTTTTATTTCCCAGAGGCCTTCCCTCTTGCCCCTATCTAAGCGAGCACACCCTTGCCCTGCTTTGGGTTTCGTCATGACGCACGCACTTATGCTTAGTGCTGGATATGGTATTTGTGCACTACTTTGAGTTTTGTTTGTCTCCACACTAAAATGCCAGCTCCATGAAGACAGGGACTTTGTTTGATTTGCCATAACATTCTTAGTGCCCAGCACAGTGTCTGCCACATAACACTTGCTTAGAAATAGTTGGACGGACGGATGGATGAATCCATTTACCTTTTGGGAGACTGTGACCATTTATTTCTACCAGTCTTCCCCTCCTCAATCTCCCAGACACCCACCCTCACATGCAGCCTTTCCCCACCGACTCTTCTTCTGTGCCAAAATTTTTCTCTCCCTCCTTTCCTCTCGGATGGCCCAGTTTGACAAAGCCTGGAATTGTCTCAGGAGGTGAGGTTCCCACACAAGCAGTTTGAGACTTACTGACTGGTTCAGAATAATCATCAGCTGCCCAGTGTCAGCTGTTAAGGGGACACAGTGAATGAATGACAGATAGACCACTGGGAGAGACAGATGAACAGAGAGATGATTACATCTGCACCGGAGCTGAGTCAGAGAGAAGCCTGGGGAGTAAGGCCACAGAGGAGGAGCCCATAACCCACACTTAGTGCAGGGGTCCCCCCTAGACCTAGGGCTAGGCTCCATCATAAAGCCTTATCCTAATTAAAGTGCATGTGGATGACATATAGCTAGTGTGTAGGATTCATCCTGAGCTGAAAAAGTACCTGGAGAACCAAGCTCTTGTGAAACCAAAAGTTTTTATCAGTCACAGGGGCTCAGATTTGATATCAAAGAAATATTTTTGAAGACCATGTGAAATGGGAGGCAGTGTAATTATCAGTGAATAGAGCAGCTCCTTCTTTCAAGGGTGAAGAGGGCTTGGGCACCAGATGCTGCGGGCCTGGAATGAGGGAGAAGGGTAACTCTCCAATTCCTGGCTGGGAAGAGAAGGGTTCACCAGCCTTGGTCATCGGCAAATCACACACCCAAAGACTGTTTGCTTGTTTTTTAATTTCTATGGTCTCAGAAGACTCCTGCTGATAATATTTTTTAGAATTAATTTTCAAAAGGAAAGCATTATTCCCCACTGACCAAAATTCATATGCTGAAGTCCTAATTCTTAGTCTTCAGAATGTGACCTTATTTGGAGAGAGGATTTTTACAGAGATAATTAAATTAGAATGAGGTCATTAGTGTGGTCCCTAATCTATATAGCTAGTGTCCTTCTAAGGAGGGGAAATTTGGACACAGACAGACATAGAGGGAAGACAGTGTGAAGACACATAAAAAGAAGATGGTCATGTATAAACCAAAGAAAGGACTGGGACAGACCCTTCCTTCATGGTCCTCAGAAGGAAGCACCCCATGACACCTTGATTTTGAACTTCTAAGCTTCCAGAACTGTGAGACAATAAGTTTCTGTTGTTTATGCCACACAGTCTCTGTTACTTCGTTACAGAAGCCCCAAGAAACTAATACAGAGAGTAAATAACAACTCGTTTTTAGATCAAGAAAAAAGGATCCCACCCATGTCTTTCCTAATCATTGGTGAATTCAAGTATTTGATGGGATAGTTTCTCTATAAGATTATATATGTTGTATACATATATGTATGATTTGGTACAAGACAGAGTAAGCATGATTTTAAAATTCATGAGAGGACTGGTGGAGTGCAAAGCACATAGATTCAGCTTAATTTAACAAATATTTATTTATCCTACCATGCGCCAGGTGTTGGGCTGGAGATTCAGAAAGTTCAGTCCCTGCTTTCAAGGAATGCAGTCTGGTAGAAAAACACACGGTATAAATAATGACATCTCAGAGTGATAGTGCAATGACAAAAATGTGTACAGTGTAAAACACAAAAAAGAAGTGACTATCTCAAGGAAAGGGGCTGATCAGAGATGGCTTCTCAGGGGAAGGTCCAAAGTGAGTTAATCCTGCAATCTTTTCCTTGAGGTCACAGATCAGTGA
Organism: Smutsia gigantea; assembly: GCA_032199065.1. Lineage (NCBI taxonomy): Eukaryota > Metazoa > Chordata > Mammalia > Pholidota > Manidae > Smutsia > Smutsia gigantea. The sequence goes on along the minus strand of JAVSCE010012456.1, from coordinate 105,353 downwards.
GACCTACAGACGTACAGATCAGGTTGCACTTACATATACCATCAGTCTGAATATGTTTTCAGAAGAAGAAAAATCATTTGTGGCTCATTGCAGCATTGGTTATAACAGCAAAAAAAAAAAGGAAGCATCCTAAATCCTTATTAATAGAAAGTGTTAAGTAAATTATGATATATTCAGGCAATGGTCACACTGAAAAATTATACAGCTGTTAAAAAATGAGGTAGAGCTATATATATATATCATCATGGAAAAATCTCCAAGATGTACTGTTAAGTGAACAAATTAAATGACAGAACAATATACATTGTATGATACTATTTATGTTATAAATAGAAAGATAGACGCATGCTTACTTGTATTTGTGAATGTATAGAAAGAACTCTGGAAGAAAGCAAAAAGTAAAATGGTAATAACAGTCTGGAAGGACTGGGGAGGAGAGGGAAGAATATTTTATAGATACGCAATATAATCATTTAATCTTTTGCAACAAAAAGTTTTTAAGGCAAAACCATTTTTTAAACTATCTCTTGTATCAGTGGCTAGTCCACCTCCCTGGGTCTCGGGACCTGGGACCCTTGGAATCTGTTTTGGATGCCCGAGCTGACTGTTGGAAATCTCAGCTCCCACCTCTTGTCCTCATGCTATGTTCATCTGTTTACACAGTGACCCTGTCCCCAGCTCCCCATGGTCATGTGCATGCTGTTTGTTTTGCTACACTTGTAACTAAGAGTTTTGAATTCAACTGCAGGCAGACCTAGCTTCAAATTCCAAAATTTTCATTTGCTAGCTGGCTGATTTTGAAAAACTATCCTTACCCTCTGAGCCTCAGTTCTCCCAGAACAGTGTGATACAAGAATTAAATAAAGAAATGCCCATTAAGAGCTCAATAAATCATAGCCTTAAAGAGATAAATAAAAGGAATCAGCCCCTGATTTTGTTCAACTGACCCCTCCTTAAATCAGACCAACCCCCAGGTTACTCTTACCTGAGGCCCACTGGACTGTCTATCTCATCTTAGGTGACGGATTTCCCCAGTTTTAGTAAAAAATTATATTAAATCAAACCAAAATGAAATGAATAATGAAATTTGAAGATTTAATCAAGTGCTCATTTTCAGTAAATCACATATTCTACCTTCTCTCTGTGACTTCTTCACCCCACCCCCATGACACACCCACACATACACACATAACTTAATACCATTAAAGGTTGTACAGACCTGTTCCCATGGGAAGAAACCTAATATGATTCTATCCAAATGTGCAAATTTGCTCTTTTATCAGAGCATTTATCAAGAAGTTTCTTTAAAATTATGCCTGCCCTATAATATTTAGCATGTGTTTATAGAATAAATGCAATTCACTGAATGTTTATCCAGTTATCATATTATTAAAAAATAATAGCATAGTGGGCTCATCATTTTCAGCTACCCAGTATATGAGGCTGCTTCCTGTTTCAGGGAATTCTCTCATTCTGTGGGTGTGGGGAAGAATCAGGGACCTTCTTCCCCATACAGAAACTGAAAGAAAGCAGGCATTTTTTTTCATCCCATTTCCTGACAGCCAGGTGTTTGGTCTGTATGCTGGGCTCAGTCATTTGGATGCCTCCATCTGGAACTTTAAATTTGGAGCAAGTACTGCAAAGATAGGGTAACTGCCTGAAATGATCACAGCCACATGGTTTGGGTGTCTGGCTGCAGCCTTGGCAGTGAGCCTCCGGTGGCAGCAATGCCAGCCACAGGCCATAACCAGACAGTTCCTGGGCAAGGCTGGAGCTGTGTTCTCAGCTGCCCAGTCTACCTTAGTTCCTGCCCATTTTCCACACCTGGTTCTCTAACCTTCCTGTTGATTCTGTGAGCTACCTAATATCCTTTCAGTAACTTCCTATTCTCCTTAAGTTAACCAGAGTTTGTAGCTATTTATTTATAACCAAGAACCCTGACAGGAACTAATCGCTGCAAATTACTGAGCAGCTATGTGCTAGAAATTATTCTAAGTTCTTCACATGGAGTATCTCACTTAACCTTTATAACAACCCTAGGAGAATAGAACCTGTTACTCCCATTTGACAAATAATAACATTGAGGCTTGCTGAGGTTAAGTAGCTTACTCAAGGTTGACACCTAAAACAGAAGCAGAGTCAGGATTCAAATCCAGATCTGTATCTGACTGAGAGGCTTGTCCTCCTACTCAGCTCCACAGGTACTTATAGATTGGTTTACTCTGTAGTCAAAGCATCTTATACCTTGTCTCACATAACCCTCATAACTCCTTGAGGTTGGAATTTTTAATCCCTTTTTTACAAATGAGGAAACTAAGACTCAGAGAGATTAAAAGTGACTTGCTCAAATATTTATTATCATAAGCCTTATAATTGTGCATACCCTTTGATCCAACAGTTCTAGGTCTGAGCATTTATCCCAAGGAAATAGTCAGAGAAATGATCAAGGATTGTTCATTAAACACAATCTATTACAGGGGAGAATTAGACACCATCCTTATGTCCCATGGTTGGGAAACAGCCAAACAAATTACGGTGCACCATATGATGGAATGTTAGGTAGTCATTAAAAATCAGGCTGTGGAAGCAGAGCAGTGGTTTCCTGGGCCTGGGGTAATGTGGGGGCTTACTTCAAAGGGGATTTCAGGAATTTTGGGGAATGATGAAAATGTTTTAAGTCTTGATTGTGGTAATGGTTACATGAGTATAAACAGTTGTCAAAACTCATTAAACCATACACTTAAAATGGCTGCATTTATAGTATGTAAATTTTACCCCTGTAAATCTTATTTTAAAAAATCTCCTGTAGAAAAGATTTTATCAAAGGCAAGGTTCATAAAATTCTAAGTGAAAAAGTTTACAAAACAATATTTATAATATATTTATTTCCATGTGTGCCACATGCATAAGGAAGAGACAAAAAGGAAATATACCAAAATAACAATTGTGGTTATAACTGGATGGTGGAAATTATGGGTAATTTAGACCTTCCCTACTCTTTTCTGTATCCCTTAGTGATCAGAAGAAACTAACACTAAAAAAAAATTAATGACTTGTCATACATCACACAAGTATTAAGTAGAGAAGAGGTTAGAAATTAGGACTTTGCACCCAAGTTAATTGTACCTTCTACTATGCTTCAGACTTTCTATAGGAATTGCTGTATTGCATGCTTTGGAAAATTGCTTATAAAACATGTTCCTGCCTGTGAGGAACTTGAACTCTGCATGGAAGGGTAAGGAGGGAGTGATTGTGTCTGGTTAGGGGAATCAAGAGAGGCTTCAAGGAGATGGATTCCATGATGAGCTAAGAAGGAAGAACGGGCCCACAATAGGCAGATACTTGGGGTAAAAGGGTGAGAGGGTAACATGCTTGTTGAAACAGTCTTCAGTCCAGACTGGGGGAGTCATGTGGAGGCACTCAGTAATGAGGCTACAGGGAAACTGGAGGTACATTAGAGACTTTGAATGAGGCCTGAGCAGTTGAGTCCAAAAAACGGCTTTACAAATGACAGGACAGGCACCCACAGGTCAGTATTGCTTAATCCATTCCTGATAAAGAATCTCTGGGTTCTAGTGTGAATCCGTGAGAAATGGATTCAGCATGGAGAAATGCAACTTTGAGCTACTTTGGGGGACAAATATGATGGATGTGCCTATACCACAGCCAGCCTGGACCTCCAGAAGAATGCCCAGATGGCCAGGTTATTCAGCCCTTCTCTACCACATCATGGGGACCCCACGGAAAGAATCAGGGACTTACTGGATTTTTGTATCTCTGGTGCCCATCACAGGGTACACCTATGATTGGTGTAAAGTAGAGGGTCAAAAAGTGGTTGTGAAATGAATGAGGGAGACATTTACATCTTTAACAGAAATCTAAGAGAGGAAGTACGGTGTGATGATTAGGGCCGACCCTCTGCAACCGTATTGCTTGGCTCTGCCATTTACTGAATTCAGGCTTTGCCATTTACTGGCTGTGTGGCTTTGGGAAAGTTACTTAATCTCTCTAAGCTTTGGTTTCCTATATCTATAAAATGAGATCGTGAGAGTGTCTACCTCTTACAGTTGTTGTGACGATTAAAGGAGTTCATAGATGGAAAGCACTTTGAACATACATGGAACATTGCAAACTCTATGTAAATGTTAGCTATAATAAGAGGTGTTTCTAGTCCAGTATCCTTTGGAGATGAGGAAACCGAAGTCCAAATAAGGGGAAGTGACTTGTCCAAGATCATCAAAGTAATTGAAAGTAGAACTGAGGGCTCTGCATCTATGAATCAGTAACTCTCTGAAATGAATGGACTTACTAGCTGGCTTCTTGCCATGTGCCTGGCATTGTCCCAGATCATGTCTAGGGAATACGAGCCATAATGTCAGCCTTTGAGTCAGGATAAAAAGATGTTTACACAGAAACAACTAGAGACCAGTGTAATACAGAATCCATTCCTAACTGGGCAGCACAGGAGAGACAGGAGGTCAGAAAATGGAATATCAGCCTGGGCCAACTGGAGAAAACTGGGGCCTCTTTAAAGAAGTAGGATTTCAACCTGGGATGTTTAGGGTGGAGAAAAAGATAGGACCATAGCTATCCATTTTTTGTGAGGAAGTGACTCCTCACAACATCAGACAGCCCAACTCCACAGATTCTCCTTCCACTTTATAGTATCAGACAATCTGGATCAGAATCATGGTTCCATCGCTTATCTGCTGAGTGACTTTGGGACAGTCACTTACTGTCTCTGAGCCTTAGTATCTTTATCTGTAAAGTGAGGGTAAAATTACCCTGTTTACCAGGTTATTATAGGTTCAAAGGAGCAAGTACATGAGAGACACTAGAAGATCAGTTAAGATCAATCCCTTCTCTAAAAACGAACTGAACTAAGGACTCAGGGGAAGATGATGGAGTAGGAAGATCCTGAGGTCACAAGGGTGCACATACTTATAGTGCAACTCACTTTGAAAACTACCTGAAGACTAGCAGAACAGCTCTCACATTGTTAAATGTATAAGGATAAAGCCACATCAAGAAGGGCAGGGAAGGCAGAGACACAAAATGGAACCAAACCCCCAACACAGTGATGCACAAGGGGGAGGGTTATCATAGGAGTGCAGGGCCTCCCTGAGGAGTGAGGGGTTCAAACCCCACATCAGGCACCCCCCCAGCACCCTGGGGATCTGTATCAAGAAGGTGGACCACATAGTTTCTTCGAAAATCAGTGGAGCTTAACTCCTGGAAAACTAGAGAACTATAAAGAACTAAGACTACACTTACTCCAAAGTTCAGCCCAGAGGCAGCACTTTGAAAAGCACCTGTAATATACATGAAGATTTATGGGCTAATTTTAGCTCATGTGCTAGAGTGGCAGGGAACTATAGGAACTTTCTCTGAAAAAGGAAATGCTGGCAGGTACCATTTTTCTTGTCCTTCTTCAGTGTAGCCAGCCCAATGCTGGCAGGCACTAGTTCTGACACCATCTACCTTGCAAGCACTGCTTGCCCTCCCCTGGCATTCCCATGTTTACCTGCCCTATTAGTCGCCCCTCCAAAAGCAGCTTCTGCCCTACCACACCTGGCAAGCAGCCTCTGTCATGACCAGCATCCCTCCAAAGTGACTACTTCCCCATCCCATCCATCCAGTGGGCAGCCTCCACTGAGACTGGCACCCCTCTACAGCAACTCCTACTCTGGGGTGGGGAGTGCAGCTCTGACCACCAATATGCCTGCAACAGTCACAGCCTAGTTACAACCAGATGGCAAACACAACCACACAGAAGATATCCCTGGTATGCCTGGTCCTGCTGACATGGATTATACTACTGTATCCCAAAGGATGACTATTACATAAGGCCACTATCTTCAAGACTAGATGTAGCTAACCAACTTAATACATAGAAACAAACACAGAGACTTAGACAAAATGAGGGGACAGTGAAATATGTTCCAAATGAAAGAACAAGACAAAACCTCAGAAAAAGAACTAAATGAAATAGAGATAAGCAATCTACCTGATAAATCGTCCAAAGTAATGGTCATAAAGATGCTTACAGGACTTGAAAGAAGAGTGGATGAACTCAATGAGAACCTCAACAAAGAGACAGAATATATAAAGCAGAATCAATCAGAGCTGAAGAATGCAATAACTAAAATGAAAAGTTACACTGGAGGAAATCAATAGCAGATTAGAGGATACAGAAGAAAAGATTATAAATATGGAAGACAGGTTAGAGGAAATCACCCAAGCTGAAGATCAAAAAGAAAAAATTTTTAATGAGGATGGCTAAGGGACCTCTGAGACAACATCAAGCATACCAACATTCATATTATAGGGATCCCAAAAGGAGGAGAGAAAAAGGGGAAGAAACCTTATTTGAGGAAATAATAGCTGAAAACTTCTTTAAACTGAGGAAGGAATCAGATATCCAGGTCCAAGAAGCACAGTCAGCCCCTAATAAGATGAACCCAAAGAGGTCCACTCCAAGACAGATAATCAGTAATAAAGAGAGAATCTTAAAAGCAACAAGGAAAAGAAACTACTTATATACAAAGGGGAATCCCAGTAATGCTATCAGATGATTTTTCAGCAGAAACTTTGCAGGCCAGAAGTGAGAGGCAAGATATATTCAAGGTGCTGAGCATAAATAAATGAAATAGAAACTAAAAAAAAAAAAAAAATCAGTGAAACTAAGCGTGGGCTTTCTGAAAAGATAAACAAACCTGATAAACCTTAAGCCAGACTCATCAAGAAAAAAATAAAGTGGACTCAAATACAGTAAGAAATGAAAGAGGAGAAATTACAAATGCCACCACAGAAATACAAAGGATTATAAGATACTATCATAAAAAATTATATACTAATAAATTCGACAACCTAGAAGAAACAGATAAATTCCTAGGAACATACAATCTTCCAAGACTGAGTCAGGGTAGAAATAGAAAATCTGAACAGTTCAATTACTAGTAATTAAATTGGATCAGTAATAACAACAACAACAAAAAACTACCAACAAAGAAAAGTCCAGAACCAGATGGTTGCAGAGGTGAATATTCTACCAAACATTTAAAGAAGAATTAATGCTTCTCAAACTCTTCCAAAAAATTGAAGAGGAGAGAAAGCTTCCAAATTCATTACATTGATACCAAAATCAGACAAACACACTTCCAAAAAAGGAAATTACAGACCAATATCCTGATGAACATAGATACAAAAATCTTCAAAAAAAATTAGTGAACCCAATTTAACAATACAATAAAAGGATCACACATTATGATCAAGTTGGATTCATTCCAGGGTGTAGGGATGGTTCAACATCCACAAATCAATCAGTGTGATACATCACATTAACAAAATGAAGGATAAAAATCATATAATCATCTCAATTTGACAAAATTCAGTATCTGCTCATAATAAAATTATAAACAAAGCAGGTATAGAGGGAACATATCTCAACATAATAAAGCCATATATGACAGACTCACAGCTAACATCACAGTTAATGGTGAAAAGTAGAAAGCTTGTCCTCTTAGATCAGGAACAAGACAAGGATGCCCACCCTCACCACTTTTATTCAACACAGTACCAGAGGTCCTAGTCACAGCAATCAGACAAGAAAAAGAAATAAAAGGCACCCAAATTGGCAAGGAATAAGTAAAATGGTCATTATATGTAGATGATAGTATACTATATATAAACAACTTAAAGACTCCACCAAAAATCTATTAAAACTAATAAATGAATTCAGTAAATTTCCAGGATACAAAATCAATATATAGAAGTCTGTTGCATTTTTATAAATTAATAATGAACTATCATAAAGAGAAATTAAGAAAACAATCTTATATATAGTTGTATCAAAATGAATAAAATACCTGGAAACAAATTTAACCAAATATATGAAAGACCAATACTCTGAAAACTATAAGACACTGATGAAAAAAACTGAAGAGGACACAAAATATTGGAAAGATACACCATGCCCACGAACTGAAAGAATTACTATTGTTAAAATGTCCTTACTACCAAAGCAATCTATAGATTCATTGCAACCCTAATCAAAATATCAATAGCATTTTTTACAAAACTAAATAGTAAAAATTGTATGGAATTGCAAAAGCCCCCAAATAACCAGAGCAATCTTAAGAAAAACAAAGCTGCAAATATAATCCCAGATTTCAAACTATACTACAAAGCTACAGTAATGAAAACAGTATAGTATTGGCATAAAAACAGACACATAGAATGGAACAGAATAGAGAGCCCAGAAATAAATCCATACTTAAATGATCAAACAATCTATAACAAAGGAGGCAAGAATATACAATGGGCAAAAGTCTCTTCAATAACTGGTGCTGCCAAAACTGAACAGCTACATGCAAAAGAATAAAACTGGACCACTTTCTTACACCATATACAAAATAAACTCAAAATGGACTAAAGACCTAAATATAAGACCTAATACCATCAAACTCTTAAAAGAAAAAATAGGCAGTAAACTCTTAGGCATTGGTCTTAGCATTTTATTTTTTTGCTTCTGTCTCCTCAGGCAAGAGAAACAAAAGCAAAAAGAAATAATTGGGACTACATCAAACTAAAAAGCTTTTGTACAGCAAAGGAAGCCATCAACAAAATGAAAAGGCAACCTACTGAGTGGGAGAATATTTACAAATGATATAACTGATAAGGATCTAATATCCAGAATATACTTTTAAATACTCATTTAACAACACCAAAAAACCCAAACAATCCAATTTCAAAAATGGGCAGAGGACCTGTGTAGACATCTTTCCAAAGAAGACATACAGATGGTCAAAAGACACATGAAAAGATGCTTAATATCACTAATCATCAGGAAAATGCAAATCAAAACCACAATGAGATATCCTCTCACACCTGTCACAATGGGTTGTGTCAAAAAGACAAGAAATAAGTATTGGCAAGGATGTGGAGAAAAGGGAATCCTCATACGCTTTTGGTAGGAATGTAAATCAGTGCAGCTAGTATGGAAAACAGTATGGAGATTCCTCAAAAAATTAAAAATAGAAGTACATGGGATCCAGTAATTCCACTTCTGGGTATTTATTCAAGGAAAATGAAACACTAATTCAGAAATATAAATGTGCCCCTATGTTTATAGCAGCTTTATTTTACAATAGCCAAGATATGGCTAACAGTCCATTGATAGATGAATAAATAATACAGTATATACATACAATGGAGTTTTACTCCATCATAAAAAGAATGAAATCTTGTCATTTGCAACAATATGGATGGATTAAAGGGTCTTATGCTACATACAGTAAGTCAAACCGGTGGCAGCCAGAGGGGAGGGGATGGGCAAAATAGGTGAAGGGGGTTAAGAAGTATAAACTCCCAGTTATAAAATATGTAAGTCATGGGATATAATGTCTTATAAAGCATGGGGAATATGGTCAGTAATATTGTAATAGCTTTGTATGGTATAGATGATAACTAAACTTATTGTGGTGTACACTTTGTAACTTACATAAATGTGTAATCATTATGTTGTATACCTGAAACCAATATAATATTATATGTAACTATACTTCAATTAAAAATAAATAACTTTTTCAAAAAAGATCAACCTCTTTTCTCTTTTTTTTTGGCCCTCTTCTCTGATCCACCAGACTGAGGAGTCCTCTAATACTTCTAGAATGAAGGACAGGCTGTAAGCTGCAGAAAGAGAACAAATCAAATTACGTAATTGGAAGAGTTTGAATTACCCTAGGCTTTTTTTTTTTTTTTTTACCATGGGAGGAGGGTGTTGAGGACGGGAGAGAGCATAAAGCTTAGGAAAAGGGTGTGGTGAGGACAGGGAGAAAGCCCAGGAAGGGAGAGGTAGGCACTGAGGACATGGCCAGCCCCAAGTAAGGCGTCAGCTTTCCTGTGGCGGACAGGGAGGGACCAACATGTGTTTAGCATGACTAAGCACCAGGCGTTGTGCTGGATGCCAGGGATACAGCCTTGAACTATATATGACTCTCACACTGAGAAGCTCCAGTCTTTTCGTAGACATTAGCAGAATATAAGCACTATAATCCAAATGATTTTAGCAAAAACAAAGCAGAGATATAGCACAGAAGACAGCATGATTGATACTAGGAGGAAGTCGTATGGGAGGTGAGTTTTGAAGGATGAATATGGGTTCAGCTCAGTGAGGCACTCTAAGGAAAGGGAAACCATATAAGTTTCAGCACTGCCAGAGTAAAAATGGTTTGAAAAGATGAACTTGAGAGATGAGGCTGGGGAAGGGGTTAGAGCCTGGATGATGATGGACCATATTAGCCTTTATCCAGGAGTGATGGGGGCCTATGAAGAGTCTTACGATGAATGGAAGACTGTGTCCAATTTCTAAGTTAGAAAGAGCCCTGTGGCAGCTGATGTGAGATGCACTGGAGGGGGACAAGACTGGAGGCAGGAGGCCAGTGGAGATGCAGTCACACCTACGGTCCAGGAAAAAGGACTGAGTGTCTGAACCAGGAAACCAAGTCGCCATCTTTTCCCAAGGATCTCAACCACATGCAATCTTGTCCTCTTTTACTCCCACACTGTGTTTTCCTCACTCACAGCCCTGTGGCCCTGGGTCATATGCTGTGATTCCTTATATATTTGTCATCCCTCCACTGCCAGGCTGGGGGCACTTTTCCCTCTCGACCAAGGAGCTGGTTCACAGTTGGCACTGATATGTTCTGAGGGTCATGGGGTGAACACAGCACGTGGTGCCGTTCAAGATCTCCAGGCATTCTGCTCACTCACTTCCCTTCTCCATTCGTCCTTAATCAAACTGTGCAATGTCTTAACTGCTTTCTGTATTGTTTTGTGAGTCAACAAAAGAGTCTTGCCTATTAGCACAACCAGAGCTTTAAGGAAATAACATAATCTGGGGAGGAAAGGCCAGCTTGGTAATTGGGGTTTGCCTGCATGATTGTTTCCCCTCTAAAAGAAAAGTTGATCATGCTTTATTGTCTAGGGCATTTTCCAGGGTTGAATTTGCCAGTCCACAAAGACACTTGCATGCGGCATTTTCTCCCTCACTCTTCCATGACTTTCCCTTTGCTGCCTTCTGTTGCATCTGTGTGAGCACAGACAGAGCGGCTGCAGGTTAACTAGGGCCGAAAAGTTATCACCTGACACCTGTGCCAACAGCATATGTAAAACGAGCTGATTCTAGCAAGCACATGTCCCAGGCAGGAGCCAGCACACCACTGGCATCCTCCAGGCGCCTCTGAGCTGTGTGCTGCCACGGGCCAAGAAGGAGGCAGTGCTGGGACTGGGGCCATGTGGGGCATTGGAAGGAGCTGCCTCTGAGAAGGGCTGGGATATGTGGGCAGAGAAGTCAGGCAAGAAAGGACTGCGAGTCCCGGGCAGCACCTGTTCCCAGGGAGTAAGTAATACTTTGCCCTTGTGTCAAAACGTCTGCCTGTCACCCAGCAGGCATCCAATTCATCCTTCACTGTGGGCCGCCAGCCTCGCACCAGCATGCGGCTGGTTTTAAATGTGCTTTGGAAAAGAAAGCAAAGGTCCTGATGGCTCCCTGCTCAGTTCAATGTCCCCCACAAACTCTCATTTCACAGCTGCTGCCCAACTGCAGGGCTCATGGGGTGGGCCTGCCAAGTATTTGGATCTGGTGCCTCTGGCTCTGGAGAGTAGAGAGGTGACGGGGGCAGAGAGCCTGAGACAGCCCTCGGCTGTGGTCCCGGAGGACAGGTGCTGGTGGCGGCAGCCTCATCCCGCCCTCCCACCCTTCCTCTCCTCCCTCCTTCTCGCCTCTCTGTTTACAGTTTATTCACAGGACAATATTTGAAGTATTTGAAATATGGGTGTCATAGCCTGGAACTGAATGCCAGGCCCTTTGTGGGGAAGGAGAATTAGGAAGTTTGGAGACAGGGAAGACTGATCAGTCTGTTTGGGAATGAATCAGAGCTCGGCACTTATTCTGCTTTGAAAGGATCATTTACTGGTTTAAGTTCCAGCTTTACCACTGGCCTGCAGCTGGACCATATTTGGGTAAATTCCTATGTCTCCATTTGTTGGGTGATGAACTCATTCAAGTTTGCCTAGGATTTCCCAAGTGCTGGGAAGCCCCTTGCCCCAGACCCACAAGGAAGAGGTTAACCATTGGGCTTGGCTTCTCCATTGTGAAGTTCAAATGAACAAGACTCATGCGGTGTTTACCCCAGTGCCCGCTGCACAGCGAGTGCTCTGCTGAGTACGCCAGTATGATGTCCTTTTGAGTGCCCAAAAGTCTTGGGGTGTTCAAGTCACCTGGGGCCTTGCTGGAGTACAAGGGACAGAGCCCCATACATACCTGTCGCTGTGCAAACACAGCCTCATTGATTCACAGAGCAAACCCTGCTGAATAGCTAGTGTTATCTCCATTTTTCTGATAAGGAAATTAATTCTCTGAGGGGTAGGACATAGCTAGAAGGGCAGGACATTTTTCTGAACTCAGCTCTTGTGCATCAAACCCCGAGTTCTTTTGTCCTAGACCATTCTACTTCCCTTGAGGCAATCCATACTACCCCTTGAGTCCTACGTAAAGTTTTGCTCAAGGTGTCCTCTCTTCTGGAATGGCCCACCTCGCTGCCCTGGCTTTTCTGTCCTCCATCTCTTCACCTGGAAGTTCTCACTCTCTTTTGGTACCCAGTTTAGGCATCACCTTCTGCCTAACACACTCTCAGCCACTGGGCTCCTCTACGATCACCAGTGCTTAGCTCAATTCCTTACACATACTGGCACTCAGCCCTACTTGACAGCTTGGATGGATGGTGTAGGTAGGGACTGCAAGCTTCCCCCAGGATGCACAGCACTGGGCACAGGTTCATTATCTTTGGGTCCTCGCAGGCCACCTGTGGTGTGTGTTCAGGAGCTGCCAGCTCCCTGGGTTGGCACTGAAAGCCCTTCCTTCTCCAGGATTTTCACCCTCATGCCTTCCTAGGCTTTCTCATCCTCCCAGGGCAAGGTGAGGTCTGAGAAAGCTAAGGAATGCTGCTGAATTACCTTCAACAAATTCTTTGCCGATAAGAGCTGGGGGAGTTTCCAGACACTTTCCTAGGGCTGTTCAGCGAAGAACACTGGGCTGAGCTACAATGACTCAGCGCAGAGAAAACCAGGGCCACTGAAGGCTCCCAGGAAGTCAAGCTGCTGTACACATGTCTTCATCCAGCCAGAGCAGGAAATAACAGGCAGTTCCAGAGTCCTGAGCCTGCCTGTGGGGACATGGGGGTATGGACAGATCTTATGACTTACCATCTGTAAGAAACCTCAGGGATGGACTTGGAGTCCTAGCAGTGTGACAGCAGCCAGTGATGCAGCCCTTCTGAGCTTTGGAGTTCTCTCTGCAGAATGGGGTTGGGGATGAGGAACAGTACCTACTTATTGGTAATAAAAACAATTATTGTCTACATAATGCTGGATAGTTATCATACCGAGTAGGTGCTTGATAGTAGTAGCTCTATTATGCAAGTGAAGGAAAGGAAAAACCGTGAGTGGAGATGCTGGCATCTGGCGTGGCTGCAAGTCTAGCAGAATCCTCACTGTTCACCTGCCGAGCGAGTCTACTTGCTGTGGGGTCGTGACTGCTCCCAGGCTGAGCAGCATGTATTACGGTCACCCTGACCAGCAGTCCCTGAAGTGTGTTTTCTGCAGGCTGGTCTCTGCAGGAAGGACTGGCTCAGCCTGAGCCCATTGTGTTTGCAGCATGTGTGTTTTGCTTTGGCAGGCTGGAAGTGCATAACCCTACAGCATTGTCTCAAGGGGACTTTTCCTCCAGAGGTCAGGCTGGTCCTGCTTTCTTACCTAATGAGGGCCTTGGTCTTGAGAAACTTCTTCTGGACACGTTTTATGGCAGCTCACGAGCTCCAGGCTTTTGGCTATGTCCCCTTCTTGCCCCTCCTGCCCCACCTGTTTTTTGGCAGAACCAGAGGCAGTGGAAAATTTGTGCTCAGATGAAGGAAGATGTCAAATATCTTAGATGATATATTTTCTTTTCTTATTTTGAAGTGTGTCAAAGAAAAGCCAAATCAGCAAGTATCTATTAAGTTTTAAGTGTGTGATGACTAGGGTTCATGAGGCCTTATGGGCAGGAAAGCCTGTGAAATTGATTTGATCATTAAGGAGTGAAAACCTAAAGAGCAGAAGTGACATTTTGAAGACGATTAACCAGCTGAGGGGATTTAAATCCAATATTCTGATCTTTGGCTTAATTCTCTTTTCTCTTCCTCCTCCTTCTAAGGCCACCCCATGGTGTCACTGGTGTGGTATTGGGCAACATAAGAACACCAAGAATTTAGGGAAGCATCTTCTGTCTTTGAGAAACTTTCAATCTAGTAGAGAAACCAGCAGGTTAAATGATGAGCAGAGATCATTAATAGCATGCTCAGGAAAGAGCAAAGGCTTTTATGCTGCACTGACCATATCCTGGAAAGGCCCCACTGCTCACCATCTGCATGGTGTGGGACAAGTTACCTAACCTCCTGAAGCCCTAGTTACCTCATCTATAACACTACTCCTTAAGGTTGCTATGAAAGCATTTAGTATAGAGCCTAGCACAGACTAGCTGCTCAATAAATGGAAGCAAAAATAAATCAAAGTCCTACAAAAATTCTATCTCTTTCCTTTATACTTCCCTGTGGGTGCCCTGTCATGCAAAATGTGGATTTAAATCATTTTTCCCATTCAGTCTTTATAAAAGCCTTCAAAGATACCTAGGGAAGATTTTGAGTAAATATTTGTTGACTAAGTGGCTACAGGGGGCATAAATAGTAAAGCTAACAAGTATAGAGCATTATGATATGCCAGGACTATTCTAAGCGCTTTACCTTCTTAACAAGTCAGCAAGAATCCATTAAGTTTTAAGTGTCTGAAGACTGAGGTTCATGAATTGCTTATGGATGGAAAGGCTTTGGAACTGATTTAACCCCTAAGAAATGTTCTATGTAACTTATATAACAAATGTATTATACCTGCACAACAACTCTATGAGTTCGGTACTGTTATCATCCTCCTTTTACAGATAAGGAAACTGAGGTCCATAAGATTAATCAAACAACTTGCCAAAGGTCATGTAGGTAGTATATAACTTAGCTGAAAATGAAGCCAGGTAAGCTGGCACCAGAGTTTGGGATCCTACCCAGAACACTGTACTTACAGACTGACTGACTAAATGAATAAATGAGTGAATACAGAGGACAGGTTACCCTCTATTTTACAGAGACTGAAGCTGAGGCTGACAGAATATAACCAATTGGCTCGAGGTCACACACTTAGCTTGGCGGTCACATGGTAGGATTCCATTTCGCAGCCCCCTTTGAAGTTAGGTGGAGCCATGTGAGATGCTTTATACAATAAAATGTGAGTGGAAGTTGCATACAGCACTTCCCGATGGAAGCCTTAAGAATTTGTCACATTTTTTAGAAGCATACATTGAAATGAAGCCTCTGTCTGCCTGGGTCACTGAGTGACTAAAATAAGCAGAATCTACCCACTACCAATGATAGCATTAAGTGAAAAATAAATTTTTATCGTGTTAAGCCACTGAGATTTAGTTTTGGGGGAGGGGTTGTTATCACATCAAAACCTAGCTTCTCCTGACTGATTGAGCCAAGAATGATAGTTTGAGTAATCAAATGCCTCACGCAACTCCAGCTGCATTACCTAACTGCAATCAACAGTGCATACTTCGGAGTACCTATCAATAACTTCTCCCCCACCCTGCTGGACTAAGCTTGAATGAGCTGGATCATTTCTGGCATGAAGGAAAGACAGCTGCAGAATTCCAGCTCCTCACTGAAGGCTCTAGACAGACATTGACAGCTTGGCTCTGCTAGTTTGTTACACCAGATACCTCCTCCCAAAGTGCTGGCTTGTGTCAATTTTTCTTAGTGAATAAGAGTATTGTAGAGAGAGTTAACCTTTCATAAAGCAATCTGTAAGTTTCGAGATTAGCAACAACGTCTCCTAAAGCTAAAAATGCAAAGTCAAGTTTAATTAACCAGATTGGTATTTGGCTGATTTTTTAAAAGATTATAAAAACTTTTAAGAATAATTAGTTATATAAGCTAATAGGCTTATCACTTTCTATTTGGCAAACACATTACAATGACTGATACTGATATCAAAAATGCTCAACTAATCTTTCAAAACCTTTCTGATTGGTTAAATGAATCCTATTAGAATTTTAAAAAAATACTTCCTATACATAGAGAGTATTCCTTATATTTAACTAGATTATATAAAGCTAGTTAAGATTATACAAAAAAAGATTAGATTTTAAATACTGACCTACATATATTGATATATTTAAAAAAATTTTTGGAGACACTCACCAAAAAGTTAATAGTGTTTATTTCTAAATAAACTTTACACTTATCTTTACATTTTTCTGAATCCTCCAAATTTTAATTATACACTTTATATTCTTCTTTAGGTTTTTCAATATCTTCCAGATTCTTACACAGACTAGTCTTGAAATCAAATAGAACAAACAAGGTTTAGGTGTGTTGGGGATTTTTTTTAAGTTACGGTGAAGATATGTTTCCTTTCCTGAGATTGTCTGGCTATCTTCGCGGTCACTGCAGGCCAACTTGAAGATGGTCTGAGTCCAGCTTTGTTGGAAGACCAAAATCTTACATGTGCGGATTGCATGAGACCCTGGAACATCCTGGGTACAAACTCTCCATTTCAAAGTTAAAGGAACCAAGGCCCAAAGGAGGGATCTGCTGAGGCCACCAAGCCATAGGAGTGAAGTAGACCAAGGACTAGAACTCAGGTCTGTCTGTTGCCAAAGTTCACACACTTTCTACTACTCCCCAGTTTTCAGGAGCCTGCGAGCCTCCGTGCTTTGCATTATTGCACTCGAAGCTCTTCTGAAACTTAGGGGTGCAACTTTAGAAACTCTCTGCCATTTGCAGTGTTCCTCACAGTTAAAGCATTTGAAAATGCATTATTTCACTTGAACCCATGACAACCCTGTGGGCTACAAAGACATTTAGCACAAAAACTCAGTCTTCCTATTTTCTTGGCCCTTCTATCCATGTCACTATGTTTCCTCACCTTTATATGCTCAAGGTGGAAAACTGTATGGCACCAGCCATATCTCGGTGCCTCTATTTCTTGTGGTTTAGGGCAAGTGGCTTAAACTCCCTGAACCTCAGTTCCCTCCTCTGTAAAATGTATATAATAATGTAAGTAAACCAAATGATAAAAGGAAATAACACAGGTAGGTGTCCCACATTCATTTCCATGTTGTAGTTCACTAGGCCCTCTCAGAGATGCATTTAACCAACAACTCCATCACATGCCCCTTCTACAAGGTTTTCTCCACGTCATAGGCTGGTGCCCTCTGCCTTCCCAAACCCTGTACCTCCAATGCAGTGTCACCTCCTCTGAGAGGCCTACCCTGATTCCTCCAGCCAAACTGAGCATTCTCCTTCTTGAGTTGCTATTGAAAATATGGTTCTAGATACACTTTCTTGTACTTTAGGCTCATGTCACTAACTGGGTGACTGTCTTGTCTTTCCAGCAACCACTGTGTCTAACGGAATCAAGGGTCTTTTGTAACAGATAAAACTGGATCTTTAACTCAGGCTTTCAAAGATTTTATATATCGATACCTATTTCTGTATCTATCCATCCATTCACACACACATATAATGTATACATATGTACATATAATACATATGTAAACATATATATTTTAAGATTATTCATCTCTTGGTTTTGCTCCATTAGAAGAATAGATCAGGACCTGGAACATCTTTGCTTTTCTTCACTAGTTTTGAAAAGCCAAGTAAAGAAATACAAGAATTAAACAGGGGTAGAGAGAGAGGTGGGGGAAGGGAGGGAGGAAAGCTTGAGAACAGAGTGGGAGGAGAATGGCTAAATAAATATATTCTCATTTCATCCTCAGAATGACCCTATTATGCTCACCACTTTACAGCTGAGGAGGGCAAGGCCTGGAAAGCTAAGTACCACATCCACGGTAGCAGAGGCAGATCAGATCCTCACTCGGCCCAATTCTGAAGATGGTGCTTTTCCTGAGAAACCAGGCTGTGTCCCCCTTGCCAAGTGCGGGGTAATGGTTAGACACACACTCTGAGCCGTACTGCTCATGCTGGATCCCGGTCCTGCCACTTACTGGCTGCGTGACTGGGCAAGCGGCCTAAGTGATGAGATGCTAGGCTTGCGGTGTCCTCAGCAGTATGGGAGTGATAAAAGGAGACTGACCACTTCTGGTGGATGGTGGGAACATTAGCTGATTGCTAGTAAGCAAGCTCTCGGAACAATTCTTGGTGCAGCGAGTCCTCTGCCAGCATCAGCCAAGGACCTTTTCTCAGGTTCCCTTGGGAAGGGAGCCGTGGTTGCCGCAGAAGCCCTCAGGTCTAGGAGGAGCCCACTTCCTCATTGCTCCAGACCCGGCTTCTCCTTTCTCCTCCTTTCCCAAGCTCAGGGCCCAGCCAGGAGCCCAGCTGCCCTGTCCTCCCAGCACAGGCTCCTGTCCTTCTGGCAGGTGATTTCCAACTAGGGCACAGGTGGCTTCATTTTTACTCTCCCATAGTTTCCAACATAGTTAAGAAAATGCCTACAATCACACAGCTACTAAATGGAGGAACAGGGATTTGAACCTAAACCATTTGATTCCAGACCCTGCCTTCTTCACTACCACCCCACAGGGCCTCAACCTTTCCTTACAGAATATGCTTTGAGGACAGGGCATCACCTCCTTTCATACTTCAACCTTGGCTGACACCTAGCCACCTACTCATAATAAATAATCAGTACCCATTGATAGACTTGTTGCATGCCAGCATTAAATGTTGTAATTTAATTTCTTCAGAGTTGATTATCTGAGAGTTGACTGAAGAGAGGTTGAAATATTTGTTCACTCATTCATTCATTCATCAAACATGCACTGAATGCCTAACCTGAGCAACTCTACACCAGGAGCTAGGGGAGTGAAAATGAATGAGACAAGATCCTTACGCTCCAGCTGCTTAGAGTCCATGTCAGGGAGATAGTGTAGGGATTCTCAGCTCTGGATGAACTTTTTCATTTTCTGGAAGCTTTTTAAAAATTACTAATGCCCCAGCCTCACCTCCAGGGGTTCTGATTTAGTTGTTCTGAGATGCGGCCCCAAGCTTTGTTTGTGGGTTTTTTTAATAATAAACATTTATTTTAGAGCAGTTTTAGATTTACATAATTATTATAAAGGTAGTAGAAAGAGTATCTGTATATACCATACCTAGTTTCCCCTACTATTAACATCGTACATCAGCATGATATATTTGTCACAATTAATGGGCCAATATTGATGCATTATTATTAACTAAAGTCCATAGTACATTTAAATATCCTGTTTTTCTCTAATGTCCTTCGTCTGTCCCAGGGTCCCATCCAGGTCACTGCAGTACATTTTCTTGTCATGTCTCCTCAGGCTTCTCTTGGCTGTGACAGAGCCTTGCCTTTCCCCTTCGTTTTTTTTTTTTTTTTTTTTTGAAGTTCCTCATATTCTAATATGCAGCCAGGGCTGAGGACTTCTCATCTGGGGTCAAAAACATGGAAATTCTAGAGAACTCAGGCTGCCTGGGTCCAAATTCTGGCTGGGCGATTTCATAGCTAAGTGACCTTGGTACAGCAAGCAACATGGTAGGGCCTCCATTTTCTCACATAAAATGAGGTATAGTAATAGTATCTACCGTAAGTTGTGAAGGTCCAATGAGACCAGTGTTCCTCAACTCTTTTACATCAGAGGATCCAGAGAAAATACATAGTATCTGTATTATGTATTAGCATAATACACAAACAAAATTTACAGTGGTATAAATGGATCTACTCACAGCTGGGGATGAGGGGATTAAAGCTTGTGCCACCTGGAGCTCTGGAAGGCCACATTAGGAAATTCTGGGTGGACACATGTAAAAGCCTGTAGATTCTACCTGGGCCATGCATGTTTTCCATAATATTATAGAGGAGGAAACACACCTGTGACGAGTAAGGAGCAGCACACACGGGCAGTGACAGCAGCAAGGCAGGGGCAGGTACTTCAGGAGCCCATTTGTATGCACCTATGTGTCCTTCTAAAAATGTGCATTGTCTCTGCAGCAGGAGGCAACTGTTCTTACTTCCTGACTTGCGACGGTTAAACCCCAGGGCACCTCGTTCCGATGTGAGGAACAAGAGCAGCCAGGCTGCTTACACATGAGGAATGCAGAGTGCCTGGCAAATTAAGCCCTGGCACTTTTGAAACTGACGCAAGATTCAGGTCTGGAGGCTCCTCAAGGCAAATCGTTTCTGCAGGCGACTGCCTCTCTGGCGCCACCGTCTGGTGTCAGCTGGGTGGCTCACCGCCGGCAGACCCTGCCAACACTAATTGAGTACATTTTTTTTTCAATAGAGATTTTTTTCTTTACTGAAAAACTTAAGACTTGGGTGCAACAAGTAAAACTAATTCCTAGGAGGAAAAGGTCAAAATTCACTATAGAAATAAAAAATTTAACTGTGTGGGCCATAACAGAACCCAGAGAATATATTCATCTAATTGAAAAAATTTTCATGTTGGCCTTTGATGCAAAACGACCTCTTAAATTTGCCCTGTGTGGTTCTTGGTGTTGAGGTTCATGGAACAAACTAGGAAGTCTTCAGACCCTGAGCCGAATTTCAGGAGGAGTTATTTGGCTTTTGAACTAGGTTCTCCTTGTCTGTGGTAGTGACAGCGACAGAAACCACTTTCTAGACAGACTCTTTCTTGGCACGCAAGCCTGCAGAACCACCACAGCTTCATCCTGGGAGCAGACAGATGCAGAGACTGTAGCATGGGCAGCAGCTTAGAGTTGCCCGTCTCCAGCAACATTCCCTTAATTTTTCCAGCCAGCTTGGAATGCAGTGTTTGGATGAGCGGCAGCAAACATTCTCTCAGTGTCTGCCTCTGTTCCTGGGAAAGCACAGCAGCAGGGAGGTAGCTCAGAGGTCCTGCCCTTGCACATGGACCACAGGCTGTGGGGTCTGCAGAGGCTGGATAGCACGGTGGGGGCAGTGGCCCCTGGAGGCATATTTGTATGGTGCAAAGATGCTGTTCATTTTGATCATAGCCAACCTTTGTTACCAAAAGTTGATCTCAGGATCAAGTTCTGGGTTCAAGTGTTCCTGTCCATCTTCAGTAAGAGAAAGTCTTTTATTTTGCTTCATATTTACTGAGACAGAGGTGTGAAGCACTGCTAACTTGAAATGGTTCTCTCTGCAATTTGCCCACATATGTGTCAGCACCATCCCTATTAGACAGTCTTTGCACCTTTGAGACCGAGAGAGATTCATGGGTGGTTTAGAAATAATAAATGCTGATGTGTAGAATAGACTTGTCACCATTATAAAGCATTTCTGTGTTCCTAATCTTATAATGAAATGTGTAAATAGTAAGAGTTTTACAGTTGACAGGCCACGGTTCAAATTTTAGCCCAGCTGTATGACCTTGGGTAAGTGACTTAACTTCCCTGAGCCTTCATTTCCTCATCTGTAAAACTGGGATAAAAATGCCTTGCTCGGAGTGTTGTGTTGGGAGGATTAGGAAGGAGAGTAAATGTTAAACTGAATGCCTGGCATGAGGTAAAAGGTCAACCATAGCTAAGACTATGATTGTTCTCAACACAACTTTGTAAGGCAGGGCAGACCTGCTTTACAGATGAGGACATTAGAGCTTAGAGACAGTGACTGATCCATAGAGTGGCAAAGCCTATTGGGGCTCAAATTCTGGTTCTCCAGGCACTGAGTCCAGGGCTCTTTCCTTGCACCACATAAAAGGTCCTGCTCTTCTCCCTGCCATGGTTGCAGACACTCAGCTGGGGAAGAGACTGCCAGGCTGGAGGAATAGCCACATCAGAGGAGCCAGAGCAGGGAGTGGATGATCCAGACAGGCGTGAGCTGGACGACTGAAGCTCAGGGGCCTCAAAGACTCATACCCGTGTGTCCATGGCAGGAAGGCCAGAGGGCTGCATGAGGACGAGGTGCTTGGCATTGAAGGACTGATGGCCTAACAAGCAGCAAGAGAGGGCTGACTCGGGGAGCTGCATAGTGACACCAGAGGCTAGAGACAAGGAGGAATATGAAAAACCAGAGAATAGAGGAAAGAGAAGACCAGAAATAGAGGAAAGAAAACTTACTGAGGGTGACACCTGCGTTTTGGGGATGGCAGGGGAAAACTGTCTGTGCCAGTCAGTTAAGATACTTCTTTAAAATTCCTTCTAAATGAGAAAAAAAAAAGCATCTTTCTTTCCTCTTTCCTTAGCAAACCAAGTAACGGTCCCCTCATCTCCCTCCAAATTCAAGTCAGATTCCTCCAAGTCTCCATCCAAGTGGAGTTAATCTGGGAGAAACATGATTTGATATGGTTTGATCTGGGATGCTCTGGATGTCCATGTGATGTGTCCATGTGACATCCACATGTCAGTCCAGAAGAAGTAACCAGAATCTCTTAAAGCTTATCTTCCAGAGGACCTGGAGTCATGTAATCTTATACTGAAAGGTCATCCAGCTCAAATTTCCCTCCAGTGTGTGCAGTTTCCCTTCCAAAGTGGTCTGCCAGGCTCTACTTGAACAACTCTGACAACAGGGAGCTCACCAAGGCCGCCCTTTCCCTATACAGACAGCTCTGCCTTATTATTACAAAGTATTGCCTTATTAAGTCTGTCAGTATTCCTTCAGTTACCAGTGACAGAAAAGCTCCACTGAAATGGTCATTAGCATAAGATAAATTAGCAAGTAAATAAGGAATACATTGTGCGGTGGACCTTTGCTGTGCAATCCACACCCTCTCCAAGGAAGGCCTTGTAGCACCCTGTGCTGGAGAGCTGCCCCAGGCAACACTTCCCCGGCAACCACTTCAGGGAGCGCTTCGCCGCAGCATCATTCCACGGGGCCACCACAGCCAATGGGTCACCAGTGCTGGAGCACAGATGTTGGGGTCATCTCCACCCAACGCCAGTGATTCTGGAAGGGCAGTCTAGCTCCAGGGCCCCTCCTAGGCTTGGCTGAAGCTCCCTCTGTAACTTCTGCTCCCTTCTCCTCCTTTCTTCAAGTGTTCTCCTGTAGGCAGTCCCGAATAAATATCCCACCCCCTAAACTCCATCTCAGAATCCACTTTCCAGGGAACAAAACTGTGGCATACTGACTCATCTAACTGAAAGGCCTTGGGGCTGTCAGGCACAGCTGCCTCCAGGAGCTCAGGCTGAGTTAGAGCAGAGAGTCCCTCCTTCTCTTGGCCGTGACCTCCTTTGTCTTCACTTCACTTTCAGATAAATGCACCCACGTGGCCTTAACCCTGTGGGGAGAAGCTTTTTACCAACAACTCCAGAGAAGTTCAGATGTACTTGCTGAACTGATTTGAATCGTTGAGCTGACTCTTGAACCAATCACTGTGACCAGGAAGGATACGCTGAGCATCTAGCCCAGAGTCACAAGATCCCCTGGATGAAGGGACAGTGTCAGCCCGCCAAAACAGACCGTGTGTGTCAAGAGTCGGGGAGGGGCTGTTCTCTGACCGAGACATGGGTTCTGTGCCCAGGAGAAAGGAGAGCAGACACCACGCAGGCACATCCCACCAAGGCCTACCGCGATGTGGCTGCACGGAAGTCAGTCCCCTTGCTCTTCCCACCTGTGGAGCCACACGGCACAAAAGTCTAAACAAGCCCTTTCCACAGGACAGCAGGCTAGCCCTTCAAATATTTGAAGAGCGCCATCTGAACCCCACCTCGGGGCTGCTTCCCTCCAGTTTCCATTCTTCCGTCTCCTCCCATGTGGCATGGCCCTGTGCCCCTCACCTCTCCGGGAATTTTCTTCTAAAAACAATTTACCTTTTGCCTTCAGCTTCAAAGTGTGCTGCTCAGAATAAGTACAGTGCTCCTAGAAGAGTATAAAATAAGCACTTCTCTCCTAAATATTCTTTCATTAATGGAGCCCAGAATCAAAATAAGGAGATTTTCTTGTTGGACACAAAAACTGATTTGTAACAATGTTAGCTTAGTATTTGCAAAATGCCCCATTTACTAAACACACTCACTGCTAAGTTTCCAAGTTCCAGTGCTGTCACATTATCTCATCCTTTAGTTGTGTAGCTACATTTTTGAACAACATTGTATTTAATGAATTGCAATTCTATATATGTTAATGGGATATTAGAGCTCTTCGTACTTTGACTCTCTGTGTGTAGGTGTATAAAATTACATGAGTAAGAAAGAGAACTAGATCAGAATCCTGGATTCAAGTCCTGAGCTCCAACACTTAAAAGCTGTATGACTTTTTCAGGTCACTTAATTGCTCAGTCTCCGTTTCATCACATCTAAAGTGAGTTAAAAATAGCTACCTCATCTGAGTCATACATATCAAAATCAAGTATCATATCGGCTTTGAAAAGTATATGTGTGGGTATGCAGTATGGTTTTCCATATTTTACATTAGAAAATGTTTTCCTTACCGTAGGTCACAATTAAAACATTTAAAGAAAAACACGTTTCACACCATGTGCTCCCAAGTATCTCAGCCTATGTCTGTCTTACTATTGTACACACAAACTGAAGTTCCTGAAGCAAAACTCACTCTTATCACATATAAGTAAAAATAACAAAGTTAAATAACATCATTTTACTACTATTCAAATACAACATAGAAAAAATATGCCAAAAGAAATAATACAAAACCCAAAACATGCCAACCATGACCCACTACAATGATTTCACAGCCCATCAATGATTGCAACTTAGTCTCAAAAACACGGGTGCAGTAGAAGAGGCAGATGAGTAGATAGCAATTCCAATGGAGTGCAGTAAATGCTGAGCTGAGGAAATGATATCTATGGTATGGGAGTCCAACTAGGGGCGCCCGGTAGAGAACCAGCAGGTCAGACATGTCCCGAGAGAAGGGGACATTGAAGCTGAAAATTGAAGAATGAATATGAGTTGCAGAGGTTGGAGGTAAGAGAAGCCTGGACAGGCACAGAGAGCTACTGGCAGAAGGAGCTGTTTGTGCAGAGAGGAAGCAAACCCCTGGCCTCTTGGCACTACAGCACAAGGGAAGGTGAAACAATATTTCCTACCTAAAATATCATGGTGAGAAGAGGTCACTGCACTAGGTGATTGCAAGATAAAAACAGTAAAATCTCTTGGCAAAATATATATGTTCTAACAAAAATATTAGGTATACAAAAATAGATGTATGCATAAATAAAAGAATTCAAAACTCCTAAGAAAGATACAAAGAAGGCAATTATGACCAATATATTTGATGAATGGGATGAAGTTCAAAGTTACTCTCTCACACTTCCTTAGGGAGTAGAGCAGTCATACTTTATCTAATTGCTCACAGGTACTTTTAATCTCAGTGGAAATGAAACTGCTTAAATTGCAAAGATGATAAAGCTTTGAAAAACGTAGACAGGTGTGGTTCCTGGCTCCAGAAAGCTCCCCTTCTCCCGGTGCCCTCCTCCCCCATTCCCTTGCGCCCGCCATTCTCAGCATTACTCACACCTGCAGACAGGCAGGGCCTCAGGCTCAGCTCCCAAGTGGAGACACGGCAGGACTATAAAAAGTGCCTCAACCATCTTCCAGCTGACTCTGCCTCACACTTCACTTTTTGGCATTCTGATAATTGGGCCTCTGATTGACCTGTTTCCTGGTTTCGGTCCATCTTCCTTATGCCAGGGCCTGGCTCCTGCACCTCACTCCCTTTGGTGTGGCATTTTAGCAAAGGCTTTTCTCCTTCACTTGGCTCCAGCCTCTGCTTCCACCATTTCCTCTGCATAATCCTTCCACACACCTGCAACCAAGTTATTTCACCAAGGGCCCTTAGAAACCAGATGATCTGAGAAGGGGCATGCATTGTCCTACAATTTTTTGGATTCATTAAAGAAGCCCAAGGAGATCCGAAGGGGACAGAATAGACTAATTCTGGAGGAGGAAAGGGGATCAGGATGGATGTGAGGAAAGCAGCAGATCTGAGCAGAGAGAAAGAGAGCAAGAGAATGAGAAGCCTCAGGCATCCAACAGGCACCATGAAGATGGAGTATTAGAGTGATGGGATGAGCTAAGAAAGGAAGGAGCCATGAAACAAAGCTCCTACATCAAAGTTTTGCTACATGAGGCTCCATCACCCTGGCCCTTTGGTTGCTTCAACATAATGAACTCTTTCCTAAGATGTGTGGTCCCCTCTGCTGGTACAGCCTTTCCCCCAGCCTGGTTCAGGCCTACTCATTCTACAAAGTCAGTGTGGGGAAGCTGGGGTCCCTATGGGCAGGATCCTCACTGAACTTAAACCACCTGGTGATGTAACTGGCCTGTTGCTAGGCTACCGCTTCCACACCTTGAGGCAATAAGCTATTACTGTGCTATATAGACAGCTCGGCCCAGTGCTCTGGGCGGAGGTAGAGATGTGAGTGCTCGACCTACCTCCGGGAGAACAAGCCGGGTTATAAACCCTTTCACCCCAAAGAACGTTCTGCTGTCAATTTCTTTGGTCGCATTGAATCCATAGTGAACTTGCCCGGCACTGAAACCCATTGGCAAGACAGTCACCTTATAAGTCCCTTGCTTGGGGAGGTCTCCCTGGATCCCAAGGCCAATTTTCCTATTATAAACCCTCATTCCATCCAACTATGATTACCATATTAAATCTGCCATTATTTGTTTCAGGTCTCTCTTCTCCCTTAGACTATAAGTTCTGTGAGGGCAAAGATCATATCTAGCTTAAATTTCTGTCCAACGAGCAGATAGCCCCTGGACCTTCCACTTAGGTGAGTCAACATGCTGCAAATTAATTCCCTGGAAAGTGAACTCCGAGACAGAGTTTAGGGAGCAGGACACTTATTAGGGAGTACCCTAGGGATGAGCACTTAAGGGGAAGGAAGGGAGTAGAAGATACAGAAGAGGACTGTCTTGCTGATGAGTTTCAGCCCCGGACAATCCCTATGGATTCAATGAGACCAAAGAAATGACAGTGGAATGTTCTTGGGGTGAAAGTGTTTATACCCAACTTTATTCCCACAGTGGCAGGTGAATCACTAGAATCCTGTTTACACAGAGCAAGTCTGCATGCAGCAAGCCGGTCACTGCCTCTAGGCCTCTCTGCCCTCACAGCCGTGTCAGTCTCTGTCGTCGGCATTGCCACCACTCCAGTCTCTGCTCTCCTGCAGCCTTGCAGCAGCTGTGTCACTGTGTCACCCAGAGCACTGGGTGGAGCTCTTTATATAGAGTCATTCATAATGTATTGCCCACACATTTGTAGTGAGCAGGTCAACCAGGGCCAGGTGAGAATCCTGGCCATAGGAACCTTCACTTTATCCACAAGGACTCGGGCCAAATAAAAGCCTGAAGATGACAGCCTCAGACGAGGCCAGGAAGTGCCCTGGAACTGGAATGGCCTTCCTGAGGTATTGGAGTTGGGTAGAGATGGCAGGCATTTATACTTAGGCATTGGTCATTCATGGACTGTGGGTCACCTCAGGAAGGGGCAAGGTGACTGTCTTGCCTGAGGGTTTCAGCCCCAGGCAAGGTCACTATGGACTCTGTGAAACAATGGAGAAATGACAACTGAATGTTCTTGGGGTAAAAGGGTCGATACCCAACTTTATTCTCCCAGTGGTAGGTTGAGCACTAGAGCCAGTCTGCATGCAGAGGTCTGCAGGTCGGTGATCCTCCTCAGTCTGTGCCTCCACCTAGAGCACTGGGTGGAGCTCTTTATATAGTGACCTAGTTAATCAAAGCTTATTGCTTAGGGTGTGGAGGGATCAGCCTAGCAGTAGACCAATTACATCATCAAGTAGTTTAGGATCAGGTGAGGATCCTGGTCATAGGAACTTCCATTTTCCCCACAGTGACCTTGGACAAAGTGACTTGGCAGTAAAGCCATCCCTGAAGGGGTTGACAGTTAAAACTTATCTGCTATCCATGGTGGGGTGAGTTGGAAATTAGAAGACTTTCTGAGGTGGGGTTCAAGAGATTAGCATAGGAAGACCCTGGATTTGCCTCCTCCCACTGACACAACAAACAGGTATATGGAACAATTTTTCTCTGAAAAGGACCTGAGAGCTAGATGAATGGTGTCTCCACAACAGAAGACAAAAGAGACACACTGAGAAGGCAGGAGAGTCCCAGACATAGCCCTGCCTGGGAACCCACCCCAGACATGGAGACCCCACATTCAGGAGGGATCCCCAAAATATGGAACTCTCCCTCAAGGAATGGGAGATTGTGCCCCACACCAGGAATCCCAACCCTAAGGTCTGACATCAGAAAGACAAGCCCCCAAAATGTCTGCTTTTTAAAATTAAGAAATTAAGACCAGATGAATTACAGAACTATAATGAACATAGATCCCATCCTCAGAGGGCTTGCCCACACACCTGTCAACTATAGAGAGGCATTTTGTACGGTATTTTATCTCCCCAATGAATGACATATATATAACTGTTTCATTTCACTAAAGAGGAAACTGAGTCTCAGGAAGTTTATAGAAACTGCATGCAGCTCCAAGCAGTGACAGATATAAACCCAGCTCTGCCTGAATGCAGCTTATTGCTCAATCTTTTGCCTGGAGACCTTGCTTCAGCCCTCGCTGGGAAATCATGAGCCTGGCCACAGAAGGCTGTAACTGCAAGTGGGCCTGAGGTTGCCAAAGAGAGAGTGCTGGGGCCAGCCAGGTATTCAGCAAGCCAAGTCTGAGTCTGAGCACCCACTGTCTTCCATGTCTGCACCCTTGTGGGTGAAGCCCAACTTGCTCACTTTACCTGGCCTCACTCCTAATTGCTCTTTGCAGAATGAGTCAGCTCAGCCCTCCTGACCTTAGGCTGTACTCTGACTCTAATTAACCTGGCCATAGCCATAGTGGCTCGGCCAAAAGGGCCCACAGCTTTCTCTGATGCTCTGCCTACTTCTATGAGTGCAACAGGTGTAGGTATTCCTGCTCCTACAAAAATCCCCAGAACTCCCATTGTCTATGTCCTCCCATGAAAATGTAAACTTGAGCTATACCTTGCTAATTGCCAACATCCTTCTGGGCAGGATCAAAGTCTAATTCAACTTTGGTTCCTGGGACCCAGTATACTACCTGGACAGAGGAAATGCTTATAGTATAGTGAATGGGAAAGTAAAAACAGATTTGTGCTTTTTAAAAAAATCTCTCTGGCGGCTATGTGGCAAACAGATTAGAGAATGTAAATAATAGATGTGGGGGAACCAGTTAGAAGGCACTTGTAGTAGTCCAGGTAAAAGACTGCTGTCTGGGAGCAGGGTATTGGCAGTGGAAATGCAGAGCAATGGACAGAAATGAGAACTCCTCAGGAGGTTATCGGACTGGCAGAGTTTGATGATTACCCAGTCACACAGTGGGCTGGGGCCCAGGGGAGGTGAAAGGGAGAGGTGGTGTCAATAACACCTCCCAGGTTTCTCCCTTGTGTATCTAGATGACAGGTGGTGTCACCTCTGGGTAGGAAACCAAAGAGGAGGGTTGAATTTAGGACATAGCTGATGAATTCATTTTAAACCTGTTGCAGTGCAATGCTGGGCAGATGTCCAGATGACAAGTAGGTGGTTGAATACATGGTCTGAGTTCAGAAGAGTGATCTAAATGGAGATATGCATGTGGGAGTGGTTATCATTAGAAGCCATGGGAGTGGGTGGGATCACTTAGGAAGAGACTAGAGTGCAAAGAGAAAGTTAAAATTGATAGGAGCCAGTGTCTAGAATAAAGTCTTCATGATACTTTCATCATCAATAACAAAGGCTCAGGGACAGCCAGGAGATGATCACATGTGCCCAACATTGATTCTTCCAGGCGGGCTTGGAGCTTATAGGATCAGCAATGACTGAAGGTCAGGCAGGCAATTTGGCAAAGCAGCCCCATGGGGAGGGAGGACAATGCATGTTTACATTCTGATAACCCTGACATAAGTCAGTTCTCAAGTGGGACACTATTGAAACTCTAAACTTCTGTTGGGTAACAGTCTGCACGTCAACCTCCCTCCTGTCCTCCTCATCATTTTTGCAGCACTGAAATGCTGGGCTTCTACCGAGTTAAATCCAAAACCTGAGGAAATCCAATTTCTCAGATATTAAAGGGAGTGGGGCCCCTGAATTCTAATGCTTGCACAGAAGAGCTAACCCAGGAAATCTAGTTAGCTAAATATGAACTCACCCACAATCAACACACCATCCTGTTGTCAAGCCTTATAGTCACAAAACTGAATTATGTAAGCTCAGTGGATTTATTAGGAGCTATTTGTCAATTTAATAGTGCAAAACCAAGGAGGAGCCAGATTCCCTACTGAGGCAGACAGGTTTATGCAGGGTATGACTCAGGTGCTTTTTCTCTGCAAGCTCCTTAATAAAATGCCATGGTCGAATGAAACCCATAAATGTAGGAAGATTAGTTTGTTCCTTAGAAGTGGCAGCTTCCAGAAAATAAACCGCAGTTCTCTTGAAAGACATCCACACATATATACACATACCTACCTATATACACATACATATGCACACATACAACGCACACATCCATATACATGTACATACCTACGTGGAAATGTAGAGGCATTCAATTACTTTCAGACAATGACAAAATTCATGGAAATGAAGGCCTAGATTCTACATCTGCCCTGTAACTAACCTCCTTTGCACAACGCACCATAGTATGCATGTTTGTGCGTACATACATGCACATCTGAAGGAGCGAAGTATGCATTAAGCAGTGACAAAGGTGTGCTAAAGCGATCTTTTTTCCTGTAAGGAAAAAAGCACTTGGCTCAGTTCCTAGGACATTATTGGAGAGAAACAAGACTTTCTGGAAAAGGTGGCACCTGAGCCTGGCCCAGAAGGTGGCCTGGGATTTTAATAGCTGGGGAGTTGGCAAGGACGGTGTTCTAGGTGGCAGGAAACAGTCTGAGCAGAGATGGGAAAGTGTAGTTTCCTCGGGAAACACCAGGCTTTCATGGAAGCATTGGGTACATCTAGGAAAGTAATGGAAGGTAAAAATGGACCAGCAGGTTCCAGGCAGCTTTGTATCATGGAAGGTCTCCCATTTGGGATGAAATAATTTGGGCTTCATCTATAGGAAATGGAAAGTGGGAAACATTTAAAAAGATTTCAACAGGAAAATGACATGATTAGGATTATGCTTCAGGAGGACTAACCTGCTGACAGGGTGGGGAGAAATTGGAAATGGAAAATGCAGGAGACTGTAACACCAGGCCAGGCCAGGCCAGGCCAAAATTTAAAACAGTGATACTCGTGAATATCTATTAACATAGAAAGATGCTGAGAAATCACTTGTTTAAGTCAGTTGCAAATTGCTATGTAATCTCATTTTTTTGTAAATAATCTCATTTTTTTGTAAATGTAAATATACACACATGTATCAGATACATCTGCAGAGAAAATGTCGGCAAGAAATACATCCAAATATGAACAGTGGTTGTATCTGGTTGGAGGGATTATGGATGACTAATTTTTCATTTGATTTTGTGCATTTCATATTATTTCCTATAATGAACAATATCTTGTGTTTAGAAAAATAGGGAGAGGGGCAAGGGGAGAAGGTATCTGCCTCTACCAACCAAAAATTCCATCAAAGTCCTTTCCTAAATGACAGTCATCCACCGTGAGGCTGAATCATGCATCTGCCTTCATTTAACAGCCCTGAAGTACAGGCCATGGGGGCTGAACAGGGGAGGAAGCCACCAGAACAGGGAAGACATTGTCTTTTCCTTCCAAGCACAGGCAACCCTAGCACTTGAGAGCCATACAGTCTGGTTTAGGTGAGGAACACCAGCAGTCATGTATCGGGGCTGAAAACTGGACAGGTTACTGCAGCACTCACAGGCTGAGAGCCTCTTACCATCAAAAGAGTTCTCCGGATTATTCAGACCAACTGCCCCACTGAGGAGCAGTGAAAAACAGGGCTGCAAAAGTGAAATGGTTCAAAAGCATTCTTGTAAACTTTAGAGTATTTTCTAGTCTTGTGCTCACTAACCCAGGCTGTATCAGAATTACCATCCATACCCCAACTCCACCCTACTCGCTGATTTTAATTCAACCACAGCAAATAATATATTAGCTGTTACCATGTGCCAGGCAGCATTCTACACGCAGGAGGCCCTGCAGTGAGCAAAGCAGTGATCAGACTTGTTTACATTGAATCCATTGGGAGATGCCTGCCATGCTTTCTCCTTCCTCAGTCCTTCCTGCTCAGTTCCTTCTGGCTTCTTGAAAGTGAGCATTACAACAGCTGGGATTTTTGTTGGTGATTTTCTCTGCTCTATGTCTAAGCCCATAGTAAGGTCTCAAATAATTGTTGAACAAATGGCCTTCACATGTGCTATGCACTTAAAGGGGTCATGCTTCCCCCGACCTTTTTGCCTGGTTTATTCCTATTGCTCCCTCTTTGCTCAGCTCAGACATCGCGCTCTCTGTGAAGCTTTCTGGAATTAGACAGATTCCTCTGTTAATTATTCTCTTGGTATCCTTTACTTCTCCTTGTAGCACTTACCATCACTGTAATTACCTAATTATTAATCTGTCTCTCCTGTGAGCATAGAAACTCCATGAAGCCTGGGACTGGACTGGTCTTGTTTACCAATGATATCCCTGGCTCCTAGCAGAGAACCTGGCCCATGGAACTGAATGAATAGTTGTCAAGTGACTGACTGAAGGCATGCTTACAATTTGATAATTACTGTGTACTAGCTAAAAATGGGGTTTCTGTTATCACTATCATTATTGAGGCATTTCCTGCCACCCAGTGCTGTTTCTGAGAGTAGATTTGGGGTACTAGGGATGCACTACAATCACTGATGCATTCAACAAACATCTAGGTGTGGTTAGGTGAGGTACAAAGGTGGCTAAAGCAGTTTCTGCTTTTGGGGGGCTTACAGTTTAGTGGGGATAATAAGCCTAGAAAGATAAAGGCACTAACATATTGGAGACTGTATGAGATCTCTAAGGGTATCATAACAAAGTATCACAAAATAAGGGCTTACACATCTGTAGAGTTCAGGAGCTGAGAAGTCCAACATCAAGGTATCAGCAGAGCCACATGCCCCTTAGAGGCATTAGGGAAGGAGCTGCTGTTCCAGGTCCCTCTCCTGCCTTTGGCCGGCCCTTGGCTCGTGACAGCATGATTCCAGGCATCACATGGATTTCTACCTGTGTGCAGGTCTCTGTGTCCAAACTTGCCCTTTTTATAAGAACACTAGTCATATTGGATTAGAGCCCACGCTAATGCCTCATTTTAACTGGATAATCTCTACAAAGACCCTACCTCCAAATGAGGTCACACTCTGAGGTATTGGGGGTTAAGTCTCCAGCATAACTGTTTTGCAGAATGCAGTGGGACAACAGGAGGAATGAATCCACTCCCACAGGGATGAGGGCAGGCAGTGAGGGAAGGAAGCCGAAAAGGCTTCTCAGAGCAGGTAAACCTTGGATTGGGTCTTGAAGGGTGAATGATACTTTACAAGAGTGAAGGTGGCATCAGGTGGGCAGGAAGCCGATCACAAAAGACTTGGTGTAAATCAGAGCGTTGGTACTGAATGTCCCCCACACGCGCCAGCCTTCTGGAACCATCCTTTTGTTCAATATTCAAGTGGAAAAAGCTGAACTGGCCTCACCATGAACAGTGGGAAGCCTGATCTCTCTGGGGGTTCGGTGTGGAGGCAAGACTCTCCCGGACACTGAGCACTGCAGCTTGCTGCCCTCCGTCCTCCTGGGCTCGCCCTTGCGCTCAGCCTCTGCAGCGGCAGTCTGTCCTCTGCATTCCTTGATCCTTTCTGGGCACCAACTTGTTTTCCACATTTGCAGGCATGGCAAGCTTACACTGCAGGCTTGGGAGAGCAAAAGGACATGGCACAGAATAGGAAACGACTTATTATTAAAAACTAGCCATGGTGGCCCCAACTTGCCTTGGCTGCCTCCTCTGAAGGAAAGTTCTTACAAGCCTGCCTTATCTTCTTGATAGGCAGTGACCCCTTTTCCATCTCACCAGTTAAAATCTTTTAGGACTTTTAAAAAAGACCAATGCCCAGGACTACCTCAAACCATTTAAGTCAGAATCTATGGGAGTGGGACCAGGTGGGTATATATCTTACAGCTCCTGGGTGACTCTAGAGTGCCACCAGCATGGAGAATGCTGCTCTGTGTATTCTCTGTGTATGACTTCGCTCATATCTCCCCCTTCCCATCGTTCTGGCAGCTAAGTGGGGAAGCTCCAGTTCCTGTGACCTTATTATGCAGAGCAGTTCCTCTGTCTGTCTCTGACTTGCTCTTATTCAAGCTGAAGCACATTAGGCCAGCTCTTCTAAAAAATAATAATAAATAATAATATAAAATCTTTGGTGACAGATGGTAACTACACTTATCATGGTGGGCATTTAATAATGTATATAATTGAAGACTCACTAAGTTGGTCATCTGAAACCAATATAGTATTATATATAATCTATATTTCAATTAAAAATGTTCTTAAAATAAACAAAGTCAGTCATGAGGTACTCCTATACAACAGAATCCTTTTCCTCTAAAACGAATTGGGTCTCTGTCTTAGAGGGAAAAAAAATGGCAACTCCCAGCTTTTGTTTTAAATACTGTATTTCACTGATTTTAAGATTAAAATATTTTCCATTTTTACTATCTGAAATTGGATGTGTCTGATATTGATGGGGTATCATACTTTACTTGACAGTTTTTTTTATTACTTCAAATAATAATCTTCCTTACAATTATAAGGGAATTTGATTTGATGAAATAGTCTAGCCATAACCTTTTTACTCCTTTTGCCCCAATGGCTAGTTTTGCCAAGGACTTTGGACTTTTAGCTATATGTTGTAAGGAGCCATCAAAAGGTTTTGAGTGAAGGAACAATGTGGAAAAGTTTTGTATCCCAGAACCAATTTGTTTCAAGTCCATGGGAGTAAGGCAAGCATGTTCCCCAACTGAACTGGAATAACCAGGCCTGCTTAGGGATAAGGGGGTCCAAACTTGATGCCTTAGGGGCGGGAAGGCTTTCAGTTCCCTGTGCTAAGACATGTGTCACTGTGGTCCAGGGCTATTATCAGGCAAGACTGACCAGCTCTCTCCTGAGAGACCTCAGGAGGTAGCATTCCCTGCCTTGATGAATTCTCCACATACAAAGCCCACTCTCTTGCCAGTCCAGAAATCTGACTTCGTAGGCGAAGGGAATTCTGGCGCACTAAGGCGCCCGCCATCTTGGGGTCAGGAGCCACTATTTTGTTTCCCGCAGCCTCCAATCGCCAATGACCAGATGATCACACCCTCCCCGCAAGACCCAATCACCAATGTCCCCATAGCAGGACACACCCAACCCCAACTCCTCAAAAACGTGCTTCCTCACCCAGGAGGAGCTGCTGCTCTCTACTTAGAGACAGCCATTTTCTTTTCCAGCCATTAAAATCTCTTGCGTGGGTTCGTGCCTCCCTGAGTTATTTCAGGGAAGGGAGGGTCACGGTGAGACACTCTTTCCATGGTGCCGTGACTCGGATCAAGGCTCTCCCATTGACCTTGCTCTTCCTCCGGGAATTTGAGCTGCCTTGGGAGCCCTCACTCCCGATCCTCCTCCATGAACCCACCTTCCATCTCCCCGGTCACTCGATCTCCTGCCCAACACCGGCATCCAATTTGGTAAGTTTCCCTTCGGGTCAACTTAAATGCTCCTGTGGAACCTGGGAAGTGACCATTGAGTGTCTAGCACCCCTGTGGTCTCCTCTGGGGCAGAGGAACCCCAAGCCACGGCCTTCACGGCCACAGTTGATCCCCGTAGTCTACCCTTCTCTGCCTCCCCATGGTGAGAATCTTCATTCACTCAGGTTCAGTCTCCCTTTACCTATTCGTAAACTCCTGGTACCAGGTACCGAAACTCTTGGGCGTTTTTCACCTCGATCGCCCGGTTAGAGGTGGTGAGACCCCCTAGCCATGTTCGGTCTTCTCCTCAACCTTTCCTTATCGCTCTGGGATGCCTTTGCGATCTGTGAACGGTCTCATTCTCACCATGGGAACTGGCCTTTCCATCCCTGTGGACTCGCCATTGGGATGTTTACTCGAAAATCTCAAACCCCTCCACCTTACTCCTGACCTCAAACCTTTTAAACTTATTCGCTACTGTAATGAGGTCTGGCCACAATATTCCCTAGATAATCAGTCCAGGTGGCCACCCAATGTCTCCTTAGATCCTAACATTTTCCAAGATTTATATAACTTCTGTGAGCATACGGGCAAGTAGGAAGAGATTCCTTATGTCCAGGCTTTCTCCTACCTCTGAACCAAGCCCTCTCTCTGTCTCCCCTGCAATCCTAAACACCTACTACCCCCGTAAAGTCCTCACCCTCCAACAAACCAGATCCCACCATATCCTCTGGCTTTGACCTTGCTGATGAACCCTCACCCTACTGACCCCAAATCCCCATGGCACCTCCTCCTTCTCAACCACCCAGTCCTCCTGGTGCCACCGTGGAGCCTGCTCAGCCTCCTCCTCCTTAACCCCCCCAGTGTCTCCCACCACAAGCTCCTGCAGGTGGTGGTACAGCAATGCCACCTCCTCAACTGCAACCAATTCCCCTTCCATCCCGAGATCCCCTACCAAGTCCCCCAGTTACTTGCTTTCATACCCAAGTCATAGCCCCACTACAAGGGGTAGTGGGCACAGAAGTCGTTGTTTGGGTCCATGTCCCTTTCTCCCTCTCTGACCTGTCTCAAATAGAAAAGAGATTGGGCTACTTCACCTCCAACCTGGCCACTTATATAAAGGAGTTCCAGTACCTGACCCAGTCATATGATCTAACCTTTCATGATGTACACATGATCCTCTCCAATACCCTTCTACCCAAGCAGCACAGGCAAGTCTGGGAACAGGCTAAAACTTATGCCAATGAAGTCCACCAAACCACACCCACTCACCCTATCAGTGCTGAGGCAGTTCCCCATCCAGACCCCAATTGGGATTACAACACCCATGGGGGAGTCATTAGCTGAGATCAATTTATCACTTGTCTCATGTGGGTCTCAAGAAGTCAGCCAATAAAGCTATCAATTATGAGAAACTCCAATAAATTATCCAAGATAAAAATGAAAACCCCTCCATATTCCTAGGCTGTCTTACTAAAGCCCTTCTACAATATATCAATTTAGACCCTAAACCCCAGATGGGAATCAAATACTTAAGACTTACTTTTTCTCCCAAAGCTTCCCCGACATAAAGGCTAAATTTAAATACCTAGAGAGGGGGCCCTTGAGTTCCCGGGCAGAAGTCCTGGCAGTAGCCTTCAAGGTGTACAATGGAAGAGATGAAAAAGCCCGTAAACAAAAATACCAAATGATGGCTAAGGCCTTTCAGCCTGCCTCAAACCACTGGTACCCAGGTAACCTCGCTTCTCAAGGAACAACCAGGAGGACCTCCTGGTCCATGTTTTAAATGTGGCCAATCAGGACATTGGGCTAGAGCTTGCCCAAAT
Source organism: Smutsia gigantea (assembly GCA_032199065.1). NCBI lineage: Eukaryota > Metazoa > Chordata > Mammalia > Pholidota > Manidae > Smutsia > Smutsia gigantea. The sequence continues at coordinate 67,849 of JAVSCE010012456.1, read as the reverse complement.
CTCTGGAAGTCCCCCGGCCCATGTCCTAAAATGCCATCAGGAGGGATATTGGACTGCCAACTGTCCTCGCACACCCAGAGGTGCCAGGCCATCCAGCTCCAACAACCCACCTATGGACCTTCTGTGCCTGGCCACCAACAACTGAGGGGGCCCAGGACCCCCACACCTGGCTACTAACATCACTTTGCGGGAGCCCAGGGTGATCATTGTGGTAGTGGGCAAGCCCATCTCCTTCCTATTAGACACCAGAGCTACTTACTCAGTCCTGAAGGAGTTCTGAGGGCCCACTTCCCTTTCACAGTCCTCTATAGTTGGGGTAAAGGGCATACCCTAATCAACCTTTACGAACTGCCATGCTTCACTGACTCTTTAAGGGCGTTGTTCTCTCTCATTCCTTTTTGATGATTCCCCATTGTCCAATTCCCCTTATGGGAAGGGACCTTTTATCCAAGCAAGGGGCCACTATCACCTTTACCTTTGGCCCATGCCTCAACCCCAACTTGCCTTCAATCGCTTGCTCTCCAAACCATCCCAGACCCACCCTCCTCCCCTTTTCCCTTACCCCCTTGTCAAATTAACCCCATAGTCTGGGATACCTCTGCCTCCTCTGTTGCCACCTGCCCACCTGTGACCATTAAACTCAAAGACCCTACCTCCTTCCCCTCACAATCTCAATACCCTTTACCTCTCAAAAGCCTATTGGGTTTACAATCCATCATCCAAGAACTCCTACGAAAAGGCCTTTTGAGACCAGCCAATTCCCCTTACAACACCCTGATACTGGCCATCAAAAAACCTAACGGCTCTTATAGGGTAGTTCAAGATTTAAGAATTATCAATGCAGCGGTTATTCCAATCCATCCAGTAGTCCCTAATCCCTATACTTTATTATCCACCATCCCCACCTCTTCTACTCACTTCTCCGTCCTCGACCTCAAAGATGCATTCTTCACAATCCCCCTCCATCCCAACTCCCAAGATCCTTTGCCTTTACATGGACTGATCCCATGACCCAAACCTCCACTCAATTAACCTAGACAGTCCTTCCTCAAGACTTCAGGGATAGTCCCCACCTCTTTGGACTAGCCTTGGCACAAGACCTCAAATCCCTCACTCTCTCAGGCTCTACTCTTCTTCAATAAGTTGATGATCTCTTATGCAGCCCCTCCTTACAAACCTCTCAGCAAAATACTATTCTCCTTTTCAACTTTCTCTCAAAACAGGGGTATCGGGTCTTGCCTTCCAAAATCCAACTTTCCACCTCTGAAGTGACTTACTTAGGAGTTCTACTTACCCCCAGCCATAAAGCCATTACCTTAGACAGAAAGAAACTCATTCAAAACACACCCCTTCCCCATAAAAAAGATGAAATCCTCTCCTTTCTAGGACTCGCTGGTTCCTCTGCTCACGGATTCCAAATTTTTCCCTCCTAGCCGCTCCCCTCCATTCAGGATCCCGAGGATCCACCTTGGAACCTCTCCCAACATCTGTAACCAAGCCCTTTCATAAACGTCAAGCAGCTCTTTTAACAAGCCCCTGCTCTCCATCTCCCTGATCTCACACACCCCTTCTTCCTGTTCATCTCAGAAAATCAAGGTTTGCTCTGGGAGTCCTAGGCCATAAGGTTAGGGCCCTCCTTTGCCCCTGTTGCCTGTCTTTCAAAATGGCTAGACCCCACCATTCGGGGATGGGCCCCCTGACTGTGGACTCTGGCTGCAGCCGCATCCTCATCCAAGAATCAAAGAAGCTCACTTTTGGATCACCCACCACTGTTCTTTCCCCTCACCATCTTTCTGAACTTCTCACCTACAAAGGCTTACAAGCTCTTCCCCCTTGTAGAATTCTGTTGCTTCAAGTTGCTCTGATCGAGGATACTTCCACCAAATTTGAAGTCTGCCCTCCTCTCAATCCTTCTATCCTTCTCCCATTCCCTACCAAATCATGAGAAGAAATAAAATCTTCCTCTAATTCTCACAGCTGCCTACAAACCCTAGATGAATTACTACCTTGTCCTCCTCATATCCAAGAGGGGGCTCTCCCTCAAGCCACACATACTTGGTTCACTGACAGCAGTTCTTTTATCCATGAGGGCGTCCGTCGAGCCAGATATGCCATTGTCTCCCTTGATCAAACCATCCAGGCAAAGCCCCTGCTCCCTAACACCACAAACCAACAGGCAGAATTAATTGCCCTCACCTGTGCTTTCACCTTAGCACAGGGATCTTCACTTACCATCTACACTGATGCCATGTATGCTTTCCATATCTTACTCTCCCATGCAGCAATCTGGAAGGAAAGGGGACTCCCCAATACCAAGGGCAGCTCCATTACCAATGCTAACTACATCATACAACTAATGGAGGCCTCATACCTACCAACTGCCATAGGCGTCGTACACTGCCACTCTCATCAATCAGACCAGTGCAGACTCCTGAGACCTACTCATGGCAGCCACACACCTAACTTGAAAACTCACAATTCCAACCTTTACTTTAATTCTCCCACTAAATCTATCTCCTTCAACACCTACCCTTTCCTCTCTTCTAGATTACCCTTCTGCCTGCTGAGTTACTGATTACCTCTGCCCAACAGGTTACTTTCAATTCTCCAGCCATGTTTCCAAAAAACTGCACTCTCCCCAAATAACAAGGACCTCATAAAATCATTCTTACCACCCCAACAGCCATAAAGGTTAAAACTCTCCCTGGATAGTTACATATTTCATGGGTAAAACCCTATCCCTCTTCTCCAGGTTCACCCTCAACTCCACAGACTACGAATCCCCAGTAACCTACTCTACAACCCAAACAAGACCTCTCCGAATCCGGTTTTCATCTCAGCCTACCATCTCTTCTGGCCATCCTGAACACCACACCCCCGAAGATACAAAAAGATAAGTACAACACCTACATAATTTTGCTCATTTCCCATGAGCCCAACCTTGCATAACTTTGTTCATTTCCTAGCCATCTTATTAGAGGAACTTCCCCTATACTTGCCCTCTACCCCCTTACATATAATAATTCAAGATTTATGGCTGCAGGGAACCCTTTCAGACTTCTCCCCAAATGAAATTGCTACCTTTTCCTTATGCATTCTCTTACTCCAAGCCTTATTCTCTTAGTAATACTCCCTCACTCAACCTCTAACCCTATGGCTCAAACCCTTCCCACATACCTCAAACAATCTCTCACACAGCCCAAATCATCCACACCTTTAATGGAACTATCCAACTCCCTTGCTGGATCTGTCTTCACCTTTCCCAGTTAGCAGACTCAGCGACCCCTGCTCCCCTAACAGCCTGGATCAGTACCTCAGCAGGACTTCACTTCACTGAGACAGCTAACACCAGAGGCACAGCCCCAGCGGAGGGATCTGACATCAGACTACTGGGAGCCCTAAAAGGCATTAGTCGAACCTTAAAAGCCCACCAGCTTCCCCAATGGGCCATTATCGGCCCATCCCAAAGTAAACTTCATATGACCCATCCTGCCCCCTTGTGCATTTCTTGAGCACAACAAAACCATTATATCCCAGTAGGCTCCTTAAATACTTCCCTCTGCAAACACACCCTCCAACTCCTTCCACCATCAAACCACCACAATACTAACCATCCAGGTGCCTCTTAAGAGTCCCTGGGTATCATTCCTTCCAAGGCAGTTTAAACACCACCACATACCAATACTGCCAAAACAGAGGAAAAGACCCCCTAAAGGACACTCCCCTAGCCCACGGGGGAAACCAAGAATGCAAACAACTCAACATACCTGAAGGTTTAATCTTATTAAACCAAAAATATGCAGCTCTTAGCCAAGAAAGTCCAACCAAGATACAACCAGCCTCACTTCTAACCCCTCTTAACAGTGGCAGCATTAAGCTCCTCTTTTCAAATATGGCATAAATTCAAGGCACTCCAACATTTACTTCCCATGCCACCCCCAGATATCCTCCTCTTATCCCGCTTTGACCTCATAGGATGTCTATCCTTAGAAACAGGCATCTTTTGGGTATGCAGAGATAAAGCATATGTCTGCTTGCCAGCCAACTGGACCGAGACATGTACTTTAAGTCTCCTTACTCCCACCCTTTCCTTAGCCACACCTGACCTACCCATTCCTGTCTCCCCTATAACCCACATCAGAGCACGCCATGCCATGCAATTAGTCCCCCTAATTGCTACCCTAGGGATAATCACAGGTACCGGAACAGGGATTGGAGCTCTAGGAATATCCCTTTCAGAATTCGCTAAACTATTAAGGGAACTCGCAAAAGGACTAAAAGAAGTCTCTAACCAATTAGAACACCTCCAAGATAAAGTAGACTCACTAGCCTCAGTTGTTCTCCAGAACCGCAGAGGTCCAGACCTCCTTACACCTGCACAAGGTGGCATATGTGCCCTACTCCAAGAACAATGCTGCTTCTACAACAACAAATCTGGTCTCGTCCGGGATGGCGAAAAACGTCTCCACAAACAAGCCTCCAAACTTCTAGAAAACTCCTAGCAATTCATTCTGTTACCCCTTCAATTGGCTCCTGCCCCTCCTAGCCCCTATTACCTTTATTATTATTATTCTCCTTTTCCTTCCCTGCTTCATTAACTTATTCCAAAAATTCATTCAAAATCAAATTTGTAAAAATTCTAATCATATTGTCAACCAGTTACTCCTCCAGGACTATCAAAGCCTTCTCACAAAGAATAATGAAACCAGCTATGATGATGTCACAAGTCATCTCAGATGACTGCCCTACCCCAACTCTACAGCAACAGCCTCTCTCACCCCAGAATCTGCGCCCCCTTCCAGCAGGAAGTAGCTAGAAAATGAGACTCTATGCCCAGTTCCCCAGAGGCCCCTATTAAGAAAAGGAAAAGATGGGAATGAAAGCAATTCTGGCGAGCTAAGGCGCCCGCCATCTTGGGATCGTGAGCCGCCATCTTGGGATCAGGAGACACCATTTTGTTTCCCTCAGCCTCCAATCACCAATGACCAGATGATCACACCACCCCCTGAGACCCAATCACCAACATGCCCGTAGCAGGACACACCCAACCCCAACTCAAAAATACGCTTCCTCACCCAAGAGCTGCTGCTCTCTATTTAGAGGCAGCTATTTCCTTTTCCGGCCATTAAAACCTCTTGTGTGGGTTCGTTCCTCTCTGAATTATTCCGGGGAAGGGAGGGTCATGGCGAGATACGCTCTCAGTAGGCACTCTCCACCCAGGTCCTTCTTACCCAGGCATCCAGGAATTAACCAAGCAGACACAAAAGGCTGATATATAAACTACAGGATGCCCATTTATTAATTTACAAAGAGCAATAAAGCTGGCAGGCAGACAGCACACCCTAGTAGGGAGAGCAGATCATTCCCTCCCTGAAGGCAAATTACTGGAAAGGCCAAGTTATAATGAGAAAGCAATTTATTCACTTGCAATGAGAAAATCAACTTTCAGGAGTACCGAAAGTTCACACTGGCTGGAGCGTCTTGTTCTTTCCATGTTGAAAAATGAATACCAAAGAAGCCAAACTATCCAGAAGAGACTTAGGGAGGAATGAGGGTGATGGTGATGGTTAGTCATTAGACATCTCTCCCAGCTGAATGCTTGGGGTGCCCCCACCCACTACAGGGGTTGCTTTGCTCAGGAAACCTCAGGGCTGAGGTCTGCTTCTCAAGTTTGCTTTTTGCCTGGATGCTGAATGGATGGACATTTGTCCCTGAGACTTGTCATTTTAAACTTCCAAGGCTGGCGAGTTTTCCTCTCTTACAATGTGGTCCTCCCACCTCCAAAGTAATTGGGGCCTGTTACTCCCCAGAGTCACAATCAAATCCAGCCTCATCTATTCAACAAGACATTGAAACGCAATCTCTTGGATTTGTCCCACAAATGCCTTATCTTGACTTTTGTATGTGTATTTCAGCATTTAATCCCTTATAAATTTTCCAAGTTTTTCGCACTCTTGGCTGTCACTTTCTGTGGACTGGCACCAGGAGGAAATGGTCTTCTTTTCAATAAAGAACTCAGTTCCTCTTTCTCATTCTAGGCATGGAAACTCTTCTTCCTGCCAGGGCTGGAATAGCCACCAACGCTTGTCCCCACGGGCCAGTGAAATAAGCTGGATTTCATATGTGGGAGAGAGAAAGACAAGAGCCAGTAGCCATGGAAAGCCCCATTAGTAGCCTCAGGCCAGGGACGGGCTTTGCTGGGTCTGCTTTGCAAAGGCCATCCTGTCAGAGGGCTAACAACACAGCCCCTGAAGCCACACAGAGTTGGGTTTCAATCCTAGCTTTGCCTTAGATAACAGCACTCAACCTCTCTGAGCCTTGTATTTAAAATGGGATAATAATGCCTATATCTCCTAGAAGGGTGAAATAAAGTAATAATGCAAGTGCTTGGCACATAGCAAGCATTATTCCTTCCTCTTGCCCTCTCAATATTTCTCATTATGGGAAATATTCCCACAAAAGCCTAAGAGCTCCACAAAAAGCTCCCCCTCTCTATTCCGTCCACCCCATCCACCAGGCATTTCTAAGGCAGTGAGAAAGGCCTAGCAGTTAACTTTCTTCTTCCTTTTTTTACAACGCATTATACTCACCAAAATATTCACATCTGTGCATTTACTACTAAGATTTACTTTAAAATAACGGGATGAGGAAGTGGGGAAATGGATAGAGGAAAGATGATCACCATGAGTTGAAACCCGCTGAAGCTGAAGCTGGATACTGGAGCAAGGGAGTTCACTACACTCTTCTCTGTACTTTTGTATATATTTGAAATTTTCTGTGTTAAAAGTAGTTTTAAATGGAAAAAAATCTTACTTTTAAGTTTCTACATGCCAGACACTGGTCAAGGAAATAGAATTTGAAAGAATATAAGTTCAGGCCCTGACCCTGAGGAATTTACAGGTTGGTGGAAGAGACAGGCATGTAAATGATCATTTCAAGAGAGTGATAAGAGTAAACAGTGCAAGTGGGGGCTCAGCAGGGCACTTTGCCCATCCAGAGGAAGGAAGGGTGACTCCAGAGCTTCTGCTCTCCTCCTACACCATAGCACTGGCTTGCACAAATGCACGTGAGAGACAGCAGGCTGTGCAGAGAAGGAAAAACCTGAATGGACGTCATTCCCATCATCGTAGGATTCAGGACTCAGTTTATATATCACCTCTTCCCAGAGCCATTTCATCCTCCCTTCCAAGCTGCACTGGGAACCTTCCTCTAATCTATATTTACATTAGCCTTTATCACGTTGAATAGACTGGTCACCTTTGGCAGGGGTTGGGGGGAGGGAAGAGGAGTCTTTGAAAACCTTGTATAATGCAAAAATGCTATAATTCAGGACCAACCCTGACAGAATGGCACGTGTGATCAGCTACCAATGATGGTGGCACCCCTATGTGGCAAAAGTGTGAACATTACCTGTAAATCACCAGTTTGCCTGCATTGAACTTAAGTAACTCTTGACCAATTTATAATACAATAAACTCTTAATTTCCTCAGTATTTGCATATTAATGAGACTTGATTAATGTATTTCTAACACACTACTTCAAATCTGCAATGTACTTTAGAATTGTTCAAAACTGGACTTCCAAATTGTAATCATCTGTTTACTTCTCTGACAGGGTCCTCTTCCTCTTCTCCTCTCTTCCCAGTTGAGTAGAAGGAGGGAGAGAAGAAGGAAGGAATGAAAGAAAAGAAAACGGGAAGGAAGGGTAAGATTAGACAAAAAGACTGCCTTCTCCTCCTCTTCTCCCTCCCCAACCTGCACAAAGCAAAAGGTACCTCATATGAGAATTTGACATTAGCAATAATCTTTTCTGTGCTGGGAAGACATTGACATATAAGTGATGTTAAACTCTGCTGCTGACTGGCTTCCCCATCTTGGGCTTGCCATTTCACTTCTCAAAATCTTCATTCTCTCTTCTATAACATAGAAATAGCAGTACCGAACTGACCTCCTAAGGGTCATAGAAGGGTCATACTAGAGAGTGCAGGAGAAAGCCGTGGGACACTGTAAAGCTGTAGACTTATGTTAGGGGTGTTACGACCTGCTGACACAGGGCAGTCACAACCTGGAACTTCCGAGTGACTCACCAGCATCTCATATGAGCCCATTTCACTGGGAGGCCCTGAGAGTTGCTGAGCTAATGTTTGCAACAGAAAAAGAACTTTAAATCACCTTGGATTACTTCCAGTTAGATGACCTCTTTACAAGGGTACAAAGAAGAGCAAATATGGACTTTCATCTTCCTTTTAATTTTCCTTCAAACAGGAAGACAACTCACTCCATCATTAGAGGACATCACAAGGTTTGAATTAGCCAAGTATGTGCAGAAGAGATTTCTGGGGACAGGGTTATTAAAAATATTATTATTATTCTTTTTTTAACTGGGAGAAGTGATGTGTGTGCTTGTTTACAATGTAAATGATATACAAGAGCAGAAAACAGAGTGGAAAGTCCCCATTTTTCCAAATACCACCTGACCCCTTCCCAGAGGCAACCACTGTTAAGACAGATACACAGAGTTTTCTGTGCATACTGTCCTTCAATTTTGTTTTCCACTTAACCATAAATAGTAGGTTTTTCAACAAGGGTGGAAATTTCTAAGAAAATTAAGAAGTAAATATAAGTGTTTTACCAAGGGCACTGCTCAATCAAATGTATTAAGCCAAAACAAAAAGTTGGAATTTTATCCTAACATCTGAGACAAAATTATAGCCTATGTACACCTTTATCACATGTTTGTGCTCCCAAACTAGAATGTGAGCGTTTAAAGCAGTGTTTCCAGGACCTAGCACAATGCCTGTCACAAATAAATGTTTGTTGAGTGAAGAAACAAATGACCAAATCAACCATAACCTAAAAAATTAATCCCTACCGGGCCTCTCCTGTGCTTTATGGCATCTTGCTTTCCCCACGCTTTCACTCATCAGGTCATTTGTGTCTCACAAGAGCCTCTAATGTATGTCATACTTTGCATTTCATTTTATTGTTATACCTGAGCCCTAGTGAGGCCACAGAGCTGGGCCTGGAACCCAAATGTTTTTTGTCTTTATATTCACCAATGCCAGCCTCTATTGTGTACAGTGATCAAAGAAAAACAGGATGAGTATAACTCCTACACAGCTGAAAGCTCACTTTGAAGCAGTGAGGGTCAATTCTCTTCAGCTTGTGAGCTAGGAAGGCTACTTTAGGTCAGGTGCTGCATTGCTGGGCAATAAACCTTTAGGAAGTCCTCTCGTTTGCAAATCCATCTTCTGCCATCTGCTGGATGTCAGTAACATTTCATTACTACCATCACAACAAGAGTTTCCAACTACTAAGGGCCCACTCAGTGCCATGCAATTTACATGTATAATTTCTTTTACTCCTCCAAGCAACCCTAAGAGGCAGGTTCAAGTCTTATCCCATTTCCAGATGATGCAACTGAGGTTCACAGTGGTTAGGTCACCGTGTATGTACTAGTTTCCTAGGGCTGCTATAACATATTACCACAAACTTGGTGGCTTAAACTACTATTTGAAGTTTAAAAACAAAAATTTATTTTCTCACAGTTCTGGAGGCCAGAAGACCAAAATCAAAGTGTCAGGCAGCCTGTGCTCCTTCCAAAAGTTCTAAGAAAGAATCCTTCCTTGCTGTTTCCAGCATCTGGTGGCTTCCAGATGTTCTTTGACTTGGGGCTGCATCACTCTAATCTCTGCTTCTGTCTTCTTCTCCCTGTGGGTCTCTCTTCCGTGTTTCTCTTATAAGGATATTCGTCATCAAATTTAGGGCCCACCAGGATAAGCCAGGGTGATCTCATCTCAAGACCCTTAACTTAATTACATCTACAAAAACCCCTTTTCCAAATAATGTCACATTCACAGGTTCCTGGGATTAGAAGGTGGACACATCCTTTTTTGGGGTGAGAATGGGGGAGGAGGGATGAGGCACCCTTCCACCCACTACCTATGTTCCATAGTTGATAAAGTAAAGCCTGGGCTCTTAATCATTGTTAGTGGAGGCAAATTTGTTGCTAGTGATTCTCATCTCTGTGTCTCCTCTGTCCCTCAATCCCTGCCATTTTATGTCCTGAGAGGCAAAAAAAAAAAAAGTCCTTAGACCCTGAGACTTCCCACTGATGCTCATTGCATAGAGTTGACCACAGGATTTATTATCCAAAAGAGGACACATTTGAGAGTAAATGAGGAAAAGTGAGAGTCAGCAATTATTCTGTGATAATAGGAAAACAAGGACTATGCGGGACAAACCTAGACACAGGGGGCCCCTGCCACTGCCTCCCCATGGTAGGCCTCTCCTGCTGGCTTTCCCAAGACTCTGCACCTTCTCTTGTCTTTTGCACTTGAAGTCTACTCCCTCCCACTCTGCACCTCTACTAGAAAGGTGGTCAGGAGACCATGAGGTCCAGCAGATGCCCATTAAATGAGTGCTGAATTCATTGTTTAAATATCTGTCAAACATGGACTTTGTGCTGCCCGTCACTGGCACGCAATGTCTACCCTTGAGGAGTTTACAGACCAGCATGTACCCAGAAGTGCAGGGAACTTGAGAAGCTGGCTGAGCTCCTGCTTGAAGGAGGAAGTTGCACCTGACAAAAGGCTTACTAGGAGAAAGGGCAAGGGAAATGGCATAACAAAGGGCATTCCAGGGGTTCTATGTACATTATTTCATGCAGTCTCCACAATCTTATGAGGAAGGTACAGGTCCATAGTCCATTATCAAAACTTCTTGGGGCCAATGTGTTTTGGAATTCAGATGTTTCTGGAACTTGAAGAAATAATATGTTGCAAGCATTTAGTATTATGTACCCAATGGTCTGGGGCTATATCCCATTACTAATGCATTCATAATTCTGGAGCAAAACATGTATATTTACATTAAATAAAATAAACACACACCATAAAAGCCTCATGTCAGTTCAGGGAAAGGTTTTACAGCCAAATTAATTCAGATCAGTTAGATTTCACTGTTAAATGAGTTAAGAAAATGATATCAGTTTTTATAGCTTTTGGATTTGGAGATTGTGGATAAGAGATTGTAGGGCTGTACAATTTGCAAAGAAACTGAGGCTCAGAAAAGTTAAAACACTTGCCCAAGGCACACATTTATTAGGTGGTGCATCTGGAATTGGATTGTTTGACTGTCTACCTGGCTCACCCACAGCCTCACTCTGTTTTGATTTTGGATTCAGGTAAGCTACCTGACCCTCCCAGGCCCTACTGTGAGCAATATCACAATTGCTGAAATAATGTGAGCTGCTCCAGTCCACTCATCTTTGCAGAAACACTTGAATCAAAGCTTTAAGTCATAGGACCACACATAATCTTTTTGTCCACCCATGTTTTGATGTGCCACTCTTGAGACATCTGGTGGTGTGAATAATTCTGTGGTTTCAGGCATGGGGCAGGGGGTGGGGGGACGGAGTGCAATTCTAACTCATGAACTTAGAAGGGGCTTTAATTAAAAAGTCATGCAGATGACAATACAGTCAGAGTTGCTTAGACAGCAAAACCAGGCAGTTTCTTTTTGTTGACCTACTTAAAACACATATAATTACTTAACTTTATAAAAAGAAAATAAAGTCCCCAAGAGACTAAAAATTATTCCTGAGAGCACCTTTAAAAGAAATGGTCCAACTAATAGAAAACAACCAATCTAAGAGTAATTTAAAATGCTTGCCTTCTCAATAATTCAGGATCAGGTTCCCTGCCCTCCCACTCCCAACACATACCACACACACACACATACACACACACACACACACCACATACACACAATACAGCTATACACCATGCACACACACCACACATATACACACCACACAAATACACACATCACACATACAACATGCCACACACACACAAGCACACACATGATGTGCATCCTATGGATGGTGACACTTGGTTGAAATTTTTCTCCCTTTCCCTTCTGCGAGTGCTGAATTCTACTACATGTTGCTAACCCCCAGTTAGAGTCAGTAGGCCAAGGATACAGTCTTTTCAGTTTAACTACATGACTTATCACCACTTTTTGTCTCCCTGGGGAGAAAATTTACTCCAGGACAAAAGATGGCAATTTTCCTTTTACAGTTAAATCTTTGAGCCTCCCTTCACAACTAGGTGTCACCATTATTTTGTATCTGGACACAAAAAATGTCACTCTCAGAAAATTCCCTTAACAGACCAGTTTTGAGTTCTTCAGACTTCAGCAGGAAAAAATAACAGCTTACTGAAAATCCAGTTTTCCATTCAAATTGTAATGACAACAATTACGGTGATTGCTAACTTTATTGATTGCAAGGTTACTAAGTGCCAAGCAACTTTTCAAATGCTGGGTGATTTATCTTGGGGGCACAAAAGATAAAATTACAGATTTCAAGACTGTGTTATACTATATGCACATAACAACAATAAATATGTACATAGTATTTTCATGTGTCAGGTACTGTTCTAAGTGCATTTAATGTAGTCCTCTCATTGTAACCCATACAACAACACTATAGAGACCCATGTTATGCTATCTTATGGATGGAGAAACTAAGACACTGAGATGCTAAGTAATTTGTCAAGGTCACACAGCTAGTAAGTAGTGTAGCTGGAATTATGATTGAGACACTCAGGCCCTAAAGGCCATGTTGTTCCCTGCTACTGTGGGAATGTCATCTCTCTAGGCATAAGGTCTATGTTTATTCATCCCTGCATCCCAGCTCCCAACACGGTACCTGGCAGAAACAGATGCTTAATATATGTTCAAAGAGGAAGGAAGAGAAAAAGTAAGTAGGGGAGGGAGGGAGGAAGGACACCAATTTCAGAGACATACCCACACAGTGCTCCCCATGGAAACGAAGGCCGCGCCCATTCAGAAATCAATTGCATTTTTCTCAAAGAGAAGAGCTGGCAGATGGATTTATGGGGTTTGCTTTTGTGAGCTGTCAGACTGTCTGTTGTCAGCTCACAAAGGGAGAACCCTTTGCAAGCAATGGCCCAAGAACAGAGTGTGTCAGAATGTGCTCATGATTCCAATAGTGGAATTAAAAGGGCCTCCACTGGGGTGTAATTTAGGGACATAGCTAGGTGGGGCACAGTCATCCTGCTGGGTCCATTCTACTATTGTTCAGTGTTTTCTAATATTTGTAAGGAACTATTTATACTTAACAACTGTGAAGACTATACTCATGCAGTGAGTAGAGCCAGACTGTGAGGTGGGTAGAAAAGCTGAGCAAAACAACTGGCCCACTACTTCCTCCAGGCTCCAGAACATGTCAGACTTAAGTAATGTGGGTGTCATGTTTTGTAGGGGTCATTTGTTTATGTCTATCTTTTCTACTAGCCTAAGTGTTCTTGAGGTGCAAGGAACCCTGTTTTTCAACCTTATATGGTGTAAGTGGTTAAGCAAGTGGCCAGGGGAGTCAGATTACTAGGGATAACATTAAGCCTTCATCACTTACTGTGTGATGTTCAGCAAATTACTTAGCCTCTCTTATTTGTCAAATAGGATATAACTGACAATGTTCCATAGGGAACTTCAGCCATTGAGCAAAGTTCTCTGGCTGCTGCCTAAAGAAGGAAGTTGCATCTGGAAAGAGGCTTACGGGGGAGAAGGAAAGAGAATGGCATTGAAGTGTGCCATTCATATGCCATTGAGGAAAGGCACTGAAGGATTCTGGGTGCATTATTCCAGGATTGCTTGATGATTAAGTGAGATATTTATGTAAATTGTTTAGCACAAAGCCTGGTTAATTTTGCATGTGACAAAGACTGCTATATTTCCTAGTACCCACAACTCCCCTTCTTTCTTTAGTAATGTTAACAAAGTTTTAGTGGGCTGTGTACCTGTTTTTAGATTACAGGCTCTGGAGAACTGTGGAGAAATCACTGGGGTGCACATGGCTAGAGGCAGGTGCCCATTTAGGAAGGTCACTGCCAAGGTCAAGTGAGAGGAATAACGAACCCTCTGTTGGTGGTAGAGAAGAGTGCTGAGCATGGGGGTGCTCCTGAGGCAGAGTCAGCCAGATTTTACAAACAACATAGGGAGAGGAGGCAGGTGGGTGGGAGGGGAAGAGGCTAGAGGGCACCAAGTTTTAAGCAAGCTAAGTAACAGTGACTTAGTAATTAATAATTCACTGAAGGAGAGAATGGAGGAGGAGGAACAAGTTTGGGAGGCAGGTGAGGAATGTGGTTAAGGACATGCGGGGGCAGAGGGGCCTGGGGGATGTCCCATCAGATGTCCCACCAAGTTCCTTTGTTCACCACTTCTGTGGAATGGCATTTCATCATCAATATGAGTACTGAAAAAGGATTTTGCAAAAAGCACACAAATGTTCTCTGCCTGGAAGATAAAACAACCCACGGAGACAGCAACTCTCACACACACACAGCCCACAGCCAGCCTCAGGAGGCTCCCCACTGCCCATCTGGGTTTGTTTTCCAAGCCCACAGCTCAGCCCGGCCTCACCCCACACCAGGCTCCCTGGCCCGGAGGCAAAAGGTGTGTGTCGACAGCACAGAATGACCATACCCACCCCGTCAGCAATGGTTGCTATGGAATGTTTGGTCACAGGGTGCAGGTTTTCTTTTTACAGAGAGTCGTTTCAGTGCAAATAGCTAACATGATTACATTGAAGGCACAACAAACCATGGAGTCACTCCTCCATTGCAGCTTTGCTCTCCGCAGACATTTCCTTACAATTGTGTTTTACACCAACTCCATGTGGGCTCTTCCAAAGCTAAGAGCTTGAAGGAAGTATGCCACCTCGTCCCCTGACCTCAGTCAAGGGAGGTCAAATTACAAGGACGGATGATTTTCTTTCTCAGCAGGGAGTTCTAAGAGATGAACCCACAACCTTGGAGACCGAGCCCAGCTGTTAACCAATGCTTGCCAGTGCCTGTCACTGCCTTAAATCCTTCGTATGTATGATCTCATTTAATCCTTAGAACTGAACAAGAAGGCAGGAGAGAGGAAGCTCAGAGAGGGTAAGGAACTTGCCTAATGTCACACAGCTAATAAATGATAGAAATGGGATTCCAATCAAACCTGTTCAATCCACTTCCCAATGCTGAACTGCCCCTCCACCATCAGCCCAAGATTTCTCATCCCTGATGAGATGACCACAGTTAACCTTGCTGTCATTTAGTTCCAGATCCTCTAGCTCAGTGTGCCCTACTTTCCTTCACATCTGTGCTGTTTTACCAAAAGGAAGGTGTGTGGTTTCCTACCATCCACCAAGTGTTAGTAAAGGAAAAGTCTTGGGTATGAAGAAACTAAGATGTAGATCTCAGGATCTACTTGTTCTCCTAGAAATGATCAGTAGGGTAAATAGCAGTGGCCAGTATCAAGCTGGCTTTGCAAAAGTGGCTGCTTGGTAGAGCTGTTTGTGCAGGCGAGCATCACACCTGGGGGCATAATGGTCTTAAAGCTATCTATCGAGTCAATATCAATGTACTTCTAATAAAGCAAATCTAGGATGTGACAATTCAAAGTTGCAAGGTGAAACAAATAGGAAAGGATGTAAATGTGTAGAAGAGACTTTGATTATTCTGATTTAATCTTCTGAATTGCTTCTGTTTCCCCCTGAATTTTTTTTAAATTCCCTTTCTCTTTGCTTCAATCACTGTCTTTGCTATTAAACATTGATTTGGTCAGGCTAGAACAGGCTAGGTTGCAGTGTGTACAGGGTGGGGTGGTAGAAGAAGAAAGAATGTTGAGATAGCACACCAGCTTTAAATGCCTCAGTGCAGAAGTAGCACATGTCACTTTTGATTAAATGTTAATGGCTAGAACCAGTCCTGAGGGCTGGGGAAAGTTGTTTCTCCCTTCTGTCTACCCAGGCAGGAGAGGAGAATGGGATACAGGGAGCTCCAGTGCTCTCCATCACTGTGGCTTTCCTTTCATGTCTGGTGATCCTCATTTTTGTTGACATGATCAGGGACAAGGGGAGCTCTGAAAAGATTTCAGTGGTAATGGTGCAGAGTTATTTGAAAAAAAAATTTTTTTTAACTTTATCATGACTTTATATATCATAAAATTCACCCATTTTCAGTGTACAATTCAATGATGTCTAGTAAATTTAGCAAATTGTACAGCCAGGTGATAGAGCAGCTTCTGAATCTCCTTGAATTCCACCACTAAAACATTCACAGCAACTAGTTAGCAAAACCAAACATTCACTGAAAACACCTACAACAAAACCTGGTACCCAGTGTTTCCTTGAACTCCAAAGTTTGAGTGAGTAGTCATGCTACCAATAATTGCTTGACCCACATGTTAACAGAAACTGTGCAGAAGAGGAGGGAAGGTTGACGGACTTCGATACCCCTGAGTAGTGGAGAACCTGCAAGTCACCAAAGGAACTCACCAGAAATCTCAGTGGGCCATTTGGAGAAGAGCAGCAAACCTAGGGTTCAGGGGGAAGATTCTCATGCCTGAGTGAGTACAAGGAGACTGTGGGAGACCTGACATGCTGACCATCCAGGGTCTGGGACCTTTGAACTCTTAAAGCTAATAAACCAAAGTGCTCTTCCAGGACAGAGCCCCACTCTGAGGAGAAAATGCTAGAGGTAGAATCCAAACTGAACAAGATAGGAGCAACAAGGACAGAAAAAAGGTTAGTCAAAATAAAAGGTGAGGAAGGGAGCAGGGAAGGGAAGCTTAGAATGTGGAAGGTCACACTTTTTTTTTGGTATCATTAATATACAATCACATGAGCAACATTGTGGTAACTAGATACTCCCGATTATCAAGTCCCCACCACATAAGCCATTACAGTTATTGTCCATCAGCATAGTAAGATGCTATAGAGTCACTACTTGTCATCTCTGTGCTATACTGCCTTCCCTGTGCCCCTCCTACTATATGTGTGCTAATCATAATGCCCCTTACTCCCCTTCTCCCTCCCTTCCCACCGACCCTCCCCAGTCCCTTTCCCTTTGGCAACTGTTAGTCCATTCTTGGGTTCTGTGAGTCTGCTGCTGTTTTGTTCCTTCAGTTTTTGCTTTGTTCTTATGCTCCACAGATGAGTGAAATCATTTGGTACTTGCCTTTCTCCGCCTGGCTTACTTCACTGAGCATAATACCCTCTAGCTCCATCCATGTTGTTGCAAATGGTAGGATTTGTTTTCTTCTTATGGCTGAATAATATTCCATTGTGTATATATACCACATCTTCTTTATCCACTTATCTACTGATGGACACTTAGGTTGCTTCCATTTCTTGGCTATTGTAAATAGTGCTGCGATAAACATAGGGGTGCATATGTCTTTTTCAAACTGGGCTGCTGCATTCTTAGGGTAAATTCCTAGAAGTGGAATTCCTGGGTCAAATGGTATTTCTATTTTGAGTTTTTTGAGGAACCTCCATACTGCTTTCCACAATGGTTGAACTAATTTACATTCCCACCAGCAGTGTAGAAGGGTTCCCCTTTCTCCACATCCTTGCCAACATTTGTTGTTGTTTGTCTTTTGGATGTTGGCCATCCTTACTGGTATGAGGTGATATCTCATTGTGGTTTTAATGTGCATTTCTCTGATGATTAGCGATGTGGAGCATCTTTTTATGTGCCTGTTGGCCATCTGAATTTCTTCTTTGGAGAAGTGTCTGTTCAGCTCCTCTGCCCATTTTTTAATTGGCTTATTTGCTTTTTGTTTGTTGAGGTGCTTGAGCCCTTTATATAATCTGGATGTCAACCCCTTATCGGATATGTCATTTATGAATATATTCTCCCATACCATAGGATGTTTTTTTGTTCTATTGATGGGGTCCTTTGCTGTACAGAAGCTTTTTAGTTTGATATAGTCTCACTTGTTCATTTTTGCTTTTGTTTCCCTTGCCCAGGGAGATATGTTCATGAAGAAGTTACTCATGTTTATGTCCAAGAGATTTTTGCCTATGTTTTTTCTAAGACTTTTATGGTTTCATGACTTACATTCAGGTCTTTCATCCATTTTGAGTTTACCTTTATGTATGGGGTTAGACAATAATCCAGTTTCATTTTCTTACATGTAGCTGTCCAGTTTTGCCAACACCAGCCGTTGAAGAGGCTGTCATTTCCCCATTGTATATCCATGGCTCCTTTATTGTATATTAATTGACCATATATGGTTGGGTTTATATCTGGGTTCTATAGTCTGTTCCATTAGTCAATGGATCTGTTCTTGTGGCAGTACCAAATTGTCTTAATTACTGTGGCTTTGTAGTAGAGCTTGAAGTCAGGGAGCATAATTCCCCCCCACTTTATTCTTCCTTCTCAGGATTGCTTTGGCTATTTGGGGTCTTTTGTGGTTCCATATGAATTTTAGGACTATTTTCTCTAGTTCATTGAAGAATGCTGTTGGTATTTTGATAGGGATTGCATTGAATCTGTAGATTGCTTTAGGCAGGATGGCCATTTTGACAGTATTAATTCTTCCTATCCATGAGCATGGGATGTGTTTCCATTTATTGGTATCTTCTTTAATTTCCCTCATGAGTGTCTTGTAGTTTTCAGAGTATAGGTCTTTCACTTCCTTGGTTAGGTTTATTCCTAGGTATTTTATCCTTTTGGATGCAGTTGTGAATGGAATTGTTTTCGTGATTTCTCCTTCTGCTAGTTCCCTGTTAGTTTACAGAAATGAAACAGATTTTGTGTCCCGCAACTTTACTGAATTCAGATATTAGATCTAATAGTTGTGGAGTGGATTCTTTAGGGTTTTTTATGTACAATATCATGTCATCTGCAAACAGGGACAGTTTGACTTCTTCCTTACCAATCTGGATGCCTTTTATTTCTTTGTGTTGTCTGATTGCCATGGCTAGGACCTCTGGAACTATGCTGAGTAAAAGTGGGGAGAGTGGGCATCCTTGTCTTGTTCCTGATCTTAAAGGAAAAGCTTTCAGCTTCTTGCTGTTAAGTATAATGTTGGCTGTGGGTTTGTCATATATGGCCTTTATTGTGCTGAGGTACTTGCCATCTATACCCATTTTGTTGAGAGTTTTTATCATGAATGGATGTTGAATTTTGTCGAATGCTATTTCAGCATGTATGGAGATGATCATGTGGTTTTTGTCCTTCTTTTTGTTGATGTAGTGGATGCTGTTGATGGATTTTCAAATGTTGTGCTATCCTTGCATCCCTGGGATGAATCCCAGTTGATCATGATGTGTTTTTTGATGTATTTTTTAATTTGGTTTGCTAATATTTTGTTGAGTATTTTTGCATCTATATTCATCAGGGATATTGGTCTATAATTTTCTTTTTTTGTGGAGTCTTTGCCTGGTTTTGGTATTAGAGTGATGTTGGCCTCATAGAATGAGTTTGGGAGTACTCCCTCCTCTTTTACTTTTTGGGGAACTATAAAGAGGATGGGTATTAGGTCTTCACTAAATGTTTGATAAAATTCAGCAGCAAAACTGTCTAGTCCAGGGGTATTGTTCTTAGGTAGTTTTTTGATTACCAGTTCAATTTCTTTGTTGGTAATTGGTCTATTCAGATTTTCTGTTTCTTCCTGGGTCAGCCTTGGAAAGTTGTATTTTTCTAGAAAGTTGTCCATTTCTTCTAGGTTATCCAGTTTGTTACCATATAATTTTTCGTAGTATTCTCTCATAATTCTTTGTATTTCTTTGGTGTCCATAGTGATTTTTCCTTTCTCATTTCTGATTCTGTTTATGTGTGTAGACTCTCTTTTTTTCTTGATAAGTCTGGCTAGGGGTTTATCTAGCCAGCTTCTGCTTTCATTGATTCATTCTATTGTTTTATTCTTCTCAATTTTATTTATTCCTGCTTTAATCTTTATTATGTCCCTCCCTTTACTGACTCTGGGCCTCATTTCTTCTTCCTTTCCCAGTTTCATTAATTGTGAGTTTAGACTGTTCATTTGGGATTGTTCTTATTTCCTGAGGTAGGCCTGTATTGCAATATATTTCCCTCTTAGCACGGCCTTTGCTGCATCCCACAGATTTTGCGGTGTTGAATTATTATTGTCATTTGTCTTCATATATAGCTTAATCTCTGGTTTTATTTGGTCATTAATCCATTGATTATTTAGGAGCATGTTATTAAGCCTCCATGTGTTTGTGGGATTTTTCATTTTCTTTGAGTAATTTATTTCTAGTTTCATACCTTTGTGATATGAAGAGCTGGTTGGTACAATTTCAATCTTTTTGAATTTACTGAGGCTCTTTTTGTGGCCTAGTATATGATCTACTCTTGAAAATGTTCTATGTGCACTTGAGAAGAATGTGTATCCTGTTGCTTTTCGATGGAGTGTTCTGTAGATGTCCATTAGGTCCATGTGTTCAAATACATTGTTCAGTGCCTCTGTCTCTTTACTTATTTTCTGTCTGGTTGATCTGTCCTTTGGAGTGTGTGGTGTGTTGTAGTCTCCTAAAATGAATGCATTGAATTCTACTTCCCCTTTAATTCTCTTAGTATTTGTTTCACATATGTAGGTGATCCTGTGTTGGGTGCATAGATATTTATAATAGTTATATCCTCTTTTTGGATTTACGCCCTTATCATTATGTAATGTCCTTCTTTGTCTCTTGTGACTTTCTTTGTTTTGAAGTCTATTTTGTCAGATACAAGTACTGCAACTCCTGCTTTTTTCTCCTTATTAGTTGCATGAAATATCTTTTCCCATCCCTTCACTTTCAGTCTGTGTATGTCTTTGGGTTTGAAGTGAGTATCCTGTGGGCAGCATATAGATGGGTCTTATTTTTTTATCCATTCAGTGACTCTGTCTTTTGATTGGTACATTCAGACCATTTACATTTAGGGTCATTATCAATAGGTATGTACATTTTGCCATTGCAGGCTTTAGAGTTGCGGTTACCAAAGGTTCAAAGGTAATTCCATTACTATCTAACAGTCTAATTTAACTCACTTCGTATGCTATTATAAACCCAACCTAAAGATTCTTTTTTTTCTCCTTTTTCTTCCTCCTCCATTCTTTGTATGTTATGAATCATATTCTGTACTCTTTGTCTATCCCTTCCGTGACATCTGTTTAATCTTAGGAATATTTCCATCTATAGGAGTCCCTCGAAAATGCACTGTAGAGGTGGTTTGTGGGAGGTAAATTCTCTCAGCTTTTGCTTACTGAAAATTGTTTAATCCCTCCTTCAAATTTAAATGATACCGTTGCTGGACAGAGTATTCTTGGTTTGAGGCCCTTCTGCTTCATTGCATTAAATATCATGCCACTGCCTTCTGGCCTGTAAGGTTTCTGTTGAAAAATATGATGATAGCCTGATGGGTTTTCCTTTGTATATGATCTTTTTTCTCTCTAGCTGCTTTTTAAAGTCTCTCTTTATCCTTGATCTTTGCCATTTTAATTATTATATGTCTTGATGTTGTCTTCCTTGGGTCCCTTGTGTTGGGAGATCTGTGCACCTCCATGGCTTGAGAGACTCCTTCCCCAGATTGGGGAAGTTTTCAACAATTAGGTCCTCAATGAAACTTTCTATCCCATTTTCTCTCTCTTCTTCTTCTGGTACCCCTATAATGTGGATATTGTTCCGTTTGAATTGGTCACACAGTTCTCTCAATATTCTTTCATTCTTAGAGATTCTTTTTTGTCTCTGTGCCCCAGCTTCTTTGTATTCCTCTTCTCTAATTTCTATTCCATTTACCTAATCTTACATCTAATCTTCTTTTAAATCCCTCCATTGTATGTTTCATTTCAGATATGGAATTTCTTAATGATTGAATCTCCATCTTAAATTCATTCCTGAGTTCCTGAATATTTTTCTGTACCTCCATAAGCATGTTTATGATTTTTATTTTGAACTCTTTTTCAGGAAGATTGATGAATTCAGTTTCATTTGGCCCTTTTTCTTGGATTTGTGAGATTTGGGCCTGTACCATGTTCTTTTGACATTTCATATTTCTGTGTGGTGCCCTCTATTGCCCAGAAGCTCCAGTTTCTGGAGCTGCTCAGCGCCTAGGGCGAGGTTGGGGTTATAGGGGAGAGGGGCTGATGCCTGGGGGGAGGAAAGATCTGTTTCCTGACTCCCGTCTGCCCTGCCTGTCTCCAGTATCACAGCCAGTGAGCCAAGTACACAGGTGTAAGCCTCTGTGCTTGGCTTCTCTAGCTGTTTTAGGTGAGGCCTCTCTCTGGCTGGCCTGACTCCAGAGCAGTGACTGCTGATTTGCGATCTGGTGCTGTCAGGCCAGGAGAAAGGCTCAGCAGGCTGCATATCACAGTGGTGGGCCTCAGAGCTGAGTAGCCAGCCAGGGGGATGGAGTGCCTGAAGCTCCCCAATGTTCCCAATCTTCTGGGCAGAGTGCGCCCAGACAACCTTATCCCCTTCTCCCTTCTCCCACATAGCAAGCTCCATGCAAACCCCGTGCCTTCAGCAGCCCTCTCACTGCTAGGAAGCCTCTCAGACCACCCACCTTTCCCTTGTCTCAGAGCGGCTGGGTGTGGATTCTGTCCTCCACAAACAGCCAGAATCTGTCTCTTAAGCACTCTGCCTGTCCCAGCTCCCCATCCTCCAGAGCACCACAGAATGTTGGTTTCTGCTTGCAAAGCAGATCTCCAGGGCTAGGTGTTCAGCAGTCCCAGGCTTCCACCCCCTCCCTCGCTCTGTTTCTCTTCCTCTTGCTGTTGAGCTGGGGTGGGGGAAGGGCTCGGGTCCCGCTGGGTCAAAGCTTTCATACATTACCCTGTTTTGTGAGGTCTGCTCTGTTTGCGAGGTCTGTATGCAGTCTGGTGCAGCCTTCTTTCCTGTTTCTGTTTTAGGGTTAGTTGTATTAACTATATTTTAACACTATCTGTAGTTTGGGGAGGAGTTCTCTGTCTCACCTCTCATGCCACCATCTTGAATCTGATTTCTTTATATATTTTGGATGTTAACCCCTTGTCAGATACGTCATTTACAAATATATTCTCCAATACTGTAGGGTGCCTTTTTGTTCTGCTGATGGTGTCCTTTGCTGTACAGAAGCTTCTTAGCATGATGTAGTCCCATTTGTTCATTTTTTATTTTGTTTCCCTTGCCTTAGGAGATGCATTCAGGAAAAAGTTGCTCATGTTTATATTCAAGAGATTTTTGCCTATGTTTTCTTCTAAGAGTTTTATGGTTTCATGACTTTCATTCAGGTCTTTGATCCTGAAGGTCAAATTTTTTAGATTACTTTATGAAATCCACAGAAGGGGAAGCTCTAACTATGAAACTAGAAAACCTCTCTATTGTCATTGTTTTTTCTGAAAGTAGAGGAAAACCCATGTCACTAGAAAATGAGCCACAGTAAAGGATTGTAGTCAAATACAAACAATGTTATTATAAGAAAAACAAGAATAAGCAGAATAGTATCAATACAGATAATGAAAAATATCAAAAATCATAGGACAAAACAGATGAAAATTACACCTAATACTTCAAAATGAACTAAAAAACAAAATAATAGAAACTATGAAACACACATAAATCAGAATGAGAAAAAATTAAAAATAGGTTGATTCAGGAAGAAGAAGATGTGAAAAGATAAATGAAAAATTCAAAGAACTGGAAATAAAAGAATAATCATTTCAGAAATGAAGGCTAAAATAGAAGGAACATGAGAATGAAAAAAAGAAAAAGAAAAATGCCTTGAAAGAAATAGAAAATGGAAAATAGGAAAAGTTTTTAGAACCCAAATGGGAAAAAGATAAAAGGTTTGAGAGCAAGTGATAAATATAGAAAATTGGCAAAGAATATTCAACATACTTATAATAAGTCCCCAAAGAAGGGAATAAAAAAAAGATTGCCAAAAACTAAAATTCAAAAAGTTTTTTAAAATAAAAAAAGAGAAAACCTTAAAACTCCATATTGAACAGGCACACTGTAAGTACTGGAACAATCAGCCCTCGATAGCTCTACTCCCAAACTATTGGACTTTAGAGAAAAAGAAAAAAAAAATTCCTTTTTACAACCGGACAAAAAGAACAAGTATTTTTTAAGAGAAAAAAAATCAGATTGTTGTTAGACTTTCAACATCAATGCTTCATGCCAGAAATCTACGGAGTAACTTCCTTGGGATATTTAAAACAAATATGAGCCAAGAACTTAAATCCAGCTAAACTGATCTTCAGATAAAGGCACCAAACATATTGTTGCAAGCATGACTTGAGAAGCAGTACTTCTAGGATAGGAGTCTCTTCTGAGGAATCAGAGAAAGCTCCAGGCCACCACGACTGAAGGAACAGCAAGGTAAGGACTGCCTAAGTAATTCAGCTAACAAAGGAAGTCGACTGATAGAATTAAAATACCATTTTGCAACCCCTAATGAATGGAAGTCCTATTCAGTGATCATAACTGACAGCTAACATCATAAGAAGAGAGACAAAGGTAAATTACATGCCCCACGATGGAAGTATACAACATAATTTATAAAGTAATCTTGAAAAAGAATGAAATTTTTCAGGCCTCTAGACTAGCTACTAGTCTAGAGGCCTGAACAGAATACAGGGAAATGTTGCAATCACACCACAAGGATGCAATCGCCAAAATTCAATTTATAGGGCAACATAATTTCTTTAATAGTTTTTTCACTTAAAACATAAATGGGAAATTTTAGAGATTAAAAAAGTAGTCAGAAGGCATACGAATAAAGTTGTAAACCTTGTTTTGATCCCAATTCAAGCTAACAAACTATAGAGAAAAAAAATTATAGTAAAATCAAGAGAACATGAACATTGACTGGATATTGATGATAAGAAATTACTTTTTTTTAGGTTGATACTGATAATGTGGTTAATATTTTAAATGAACAGTCTTTTAGAGATTCATAATGAAATATTTACAGATAAAATGGTACAAGGTTTGGGATACAAAGTGAAAATAGAGTCAGGGTTGTAAAGTAGAAGAGGTCAAAGGAGACACAAGCTTGGCCAGGAGGTTACCATTGGTGAAGCTGAGCAATGGGTACTTGTGGATTTGTTATACTAGTCTCTTCTTCTGTTTATGTTTGAAATATTCCATAATAAAACATTTTTTATTTATTAAGGTATCATTGATATGATACTTAATGAAAGTTTCATATGAAAAACATTGTGGTTACTACAATCACCCATATTATCAAGTCCCCCCCATACCCCATTGAAGTCACTGTCCATCAGTGTAGTAAGATGCCACAGATTCACTATTTGCCTTCTCTGTGCTACATTGTTTTCCCCTTGATCCCCCACACCATGTGTACTAAACATAATACCCCTCAATCCCCTTCCCCCACCCTTCCCACCTGCCCCCCCACACCCCTCCCCTTTGGTAACCACTAGTTCCTTCTTGGAGTCTCTGAGTCTGCTGCTATTTTGTTCCTTCAGTTTTGCTTTGTTGTTATACTCCATAAATGAGGGAAATCATTTGCCACTTGTCTTTCTCTGCCTGGCTTATTTCACTCAGCATAATACCCTCTAGCTCCATCCATGTTGTTGCAAATGGTAGGATTTATTTTCTTCTTATGGCTGAATAATATTCCATTGTGTATATGTACCACCTCTTCTTTATCCATTCATCTACTGATGGACACTTAGGTTGCTTCCATATCTTGGCTATTGTAAAAAGTGCTGCAATAAACATAGGGGTGCATATGTCTTTTTGAATCAGGGATTTTGTTTTCTTCAGGTAAATTCCTACGAGTGGAATTACTTAGTCAAATGGTATTTCTATTTTAAGTTTTTTGAGGAACCTCCATATTGCTTTCCACAATGGTTGAACTAGCTTACATTCCCACCAGCAGTGTAGGAGGGTTCTCCTTTCTCCGCATCCTTGCCGACATTTATTGTTCCTTGTCTTTTGGATATTGGCCATCCTAACTGGTGTGAGGTGGTATCTCATTGTGGTTTTAATTTGCATTTCCCTGATGATTATCAATGTGGAGCATCTTTTCATGTGTCTGTTGACCGTCCAAATTTCTTCTTTGTAGAAGTGTCTGTTCAGATCCTCTGCCCATTTTTTAATCAAGTTATTTGGTTTTTGGGTGTTGAGGCATGTGATTTCTTTATATATTTTGGATGTTAACCCTTTGTCAGATATATTGTTTAGAAATATATTCACCCATACTGTAGGATGCCTTTTTGTTTTGCTGATAGTGTCCTTTGCTGTACAGAAGATTTTTACTTTGATGTAGTCCCACATGTTCATTTTTTTTTCCCTTGCCCATGGAGATGTGTTCAGGAAAAAGTTGCTCATGTTAATGGTCAAGAGATTTTTGCCTATGTTTTCTTCAAAGAGTTTTATGGTTTCATGACTTAACATTTACTTTTCTGATCAATTTCGAGTTTACTTTTTGTATGGAGTTAGACAATAATCCAGATTCATTCTATTACATGTAGCTGTCCATTTTTGCCAACACCAGTTGTTAAAGAGGCTAGATACACATTTCCCCATTGTATATCCATGGCTCCTTTATCATATACTAATAGACCATATGTACTTGGGTTTATATCTGGGCTCTCTATCTGTTCCATTGATCTATAGGTCTGTTTTGTGCCAGTGCCAAATTATCTTGATTACTGTGGCTTTGTAGTAGAGCTTGAAGTTGGGGAGCATAATCCCCCCAGCTTTATTCTTCCTTCTCAGGATTGCTTTGGCTATTCATGGTCTTTTGTGATTCCATATGAATTTTAGGACTTTTTGCTCTAGTTCACTGAAGAATGCTATTGGTATTTTGATAGGGATTGCATTGAATCTGTAGATTGCTTTAGGCAGGATGGCCATTTTCACAATATTAATTCTTCCTGTACATGAACACGAGATGTATTTCTATTTATTGGTGTCTTCTTTAATTTCTCTCCTGAGTGTCTTATAGTTTTCAGGGTATAGGTCTTTCATCTCCTTGGTTAGGTTTATTCCTAGTTATTTTATTCTTTTTGATGCAATTGTAAATGGAATTGTTTTCCTGATTTCTCTTTCTGCTAGTTCATCATTAGTATATAGGACTGCAACAGATTTCTGCAACTCTGCTGAATTCAAATATTAGTTCTAACAGTTTTGGGGTGGATTCCCTAGGGTTTTTATGTACAAATCATGTCATCTGCAAACAGTGACAGTTTAACTTCTTCCTTACCAATCTGGATGCCTTTTGTTTCTTTGTGTTGTCTTACTGCCATGGTTAGGACACAGCAGTACCTAAGAACCTCTAGTACTGTGTTGAATAGAAGTGGGGAGAGTGGGCATCCTTGTCTTGCTCCCAATCTTAAAGGAAAAGCTTTCAGCTTTCTGCTTTTAAGTATGATGTTGGCTGTGGGTTTGTCATATATAACCTTTAGTATGTTGAGGTGTTTGCCCTCTGTACCCATTTTGTTGAGAGTTTTTATTATGACTGGGTGTTGAATTTTGTTGAATGCTTTTTCAGCATCTATGGAGATGATCATGTGGTTTTTGTCCTTCTTTTTGTTGATGTAGTGGATGATGTTGATGGATTTTCGAATATTGTACCATCCTTGCATCCCTGGAATAAACTCCACTTGATCATGATAGATAATCTTTTTGATGTATTTTTGAATTCAGCTTGCTAACATGTTGTTGAATATTTCTGAGTCTGTGTTCATCAGGGATATTGGTCTGTAATTTTCTTTTTTTGTGGTGTCCTTGCCTAGTTTTTGTATTAGAGTGATGCTGGCCTCATAGAATGAGTTTGGAAGTATTCCCTCTTTTTCTACTTTTTGGAAAACTTTAATGAGGATGGGTATTAGGTCTTCTTTAAATGTTTGGTAAAATTCAACAGTGAAGCCATCTGGTACAGGGTTTTGTTCTTAGGTAGTTTGTTGATTACCAGTTCAATTTTGTTTCTGGTAATTGGTCTGTTCAGATTTTCTGTTTCATCCTGGGTCAGTCTTGGAAGGTTGTATTCTTCTAGAAAGTTTCCCATTTCTTCTAGGTTATCCAATTTGTTAGCATATAATTTTTCATAGTATTCTCTCATAATTATTTGTATTTCTGTGGTGTCTGTAGTGATTTTTCCTTCCTCATTTCTGTTTATATGTGTAGACTTTCTTTTTTTATTGATAAGTCTGGCTAGGGGTTTATCTATTTTGTTAATTTTCTCAAAGAACCAGCTCCTGCTTTCACTGATTCTTCCTATTGTTTTATTCTTCTCAATATTATTTATTTCTGCTCTAATCTTTATTATGTCCCTCCTTCTACTGACTTTAGGGCCTCATTTCTTCTTCTTTCTCTAGTTTGATTAATTGTGACTTTAGACTGTTCATATGGGATTGTTCTTTCTTGAGGTAAGCCTTTATTGTAATATATTTCCCTTTTAGCATGGCCTTCTCTGCGTCCCACAGATTTTGCAGTGTTGAGTTCTTGTTTTCATTTGTCTCCATATATTGCTTGATCTCTGTTTTTATTTGGTCATTGATCCATTGATTATTTAGTAGTATGTTGTTAAACCACCATGTGTTTGTGGGCTTTTTTGTTTTCTTTGCATAATTTATTTTTAGTTTCATACCTTTGTGGTCTGAGAAGCTGGTTGGTACAATTTCAGTCCTTCTGAGCTTATTGAGGCTCTTTTTGTGGCCTAGAATATGATCTATTCTTGAAAATGTGCCATGTGCACTTAAGAAGAATGCGTATCCTGCTGCTTTTGGGTGAAGTGTTCTGTAGATGTCTGTTAGGTCCATCTGTTCTAATGTGTTGGTCAGTGCCTCTGTGTCCTTACTCATTTTCTGTCTGGTTGATCTACCCTTTGGAGTGAGTGGTGTGTTGAAGTCTCCTAAAATGAATGCATTGCATTCTATTTCTGCCTTTAATTCTGTTAGCATTTGTTTCACATATGTAGGTGCTCCTATGTTGGGTGTATAGATTTTAATAATAGTTATATCCTCTCATTGGACTGACCCCTTTGGTATTATGTAATGTCCTGTGTCTCTTGTTACTTTCTTTGTTTTGAAGTCTATTTTGTCTGATACAAGTACTGCAACTCCTGCTTTTGTTCTCCCTATTAGTTGCATGAAATATTTTTTTCCATCCCTTCACTTTTAGTCTGTGTATGTCTTTGTATTTGAAGTGTGTCTTTTTTAGGCAGCATATAGACAGGTCTTGTTTTTTTTTATCCATTCAGTAACTATGTTTTTTGAATGGTCCATTCAGACCATTTACATTTAGGGTGATTATCGATAGATATGTACTTACTGCCATTGAGGCTTTAGATTCTTGTTTACCAAAGGTTCAAGGGTAGCTTCCTTACTATCTAACAGTCTAACTTAACTCACTTAGAAAGCTATTATAAATACACTCTAAAGGTTCTTTTTCTTTTTCCTCCTCTGTTCTTTATGTATTGTGTATCATATTTTGTACTCTTTGTGTAGCCCTTAACTGACATCGGGGGTAGTTGATTTAATTTTGTATTTTCTTAGTAATTAATTGGTCTTCTTCCTTTACTGTGGTTTTATTTTCTCTAGTGACAGCTATTTAGCCTTAGAAACACTTCCATCTATAGCAGTTCCTCCAAAATACACTGTAGAGATGATTTGTGGGAGGTAAATTCTCTCAACTTTTATTATCTGGAAATTGTTTAATCCCCCCTTCAAATTTAAATGATAATTTTACTGAGTAGAGTATTCTTGGTTCAAGGCCCTTCTGCTTAATTGCATTAAATATATCATGCCACTCCCTCTGGCCTGTAAAGTTTCTGTTGGGAAGTCTGATGATAGGGTGATGGGTTTTCCTTTGTATGTGAGCTTTTTCTCTCTCTGGCTGCTTTTAATAGTCTGTCCTTATCCTTGATCTTTGCCATTTTAATTATTATATGTCTTGGTGTTGTCTTCCTTGGGTCCCTTGTGTTTGGAAATCTGTGCACCTCTATAGCCTGAGAGACTATCTCCTTCCCCAGACTGGGGAAGTTTTCAGCAATTACCTCCTCAAAGACACTTTCTATCTCTTATTCTCTCTTTTCTTCTT
The DNA here is from genome assembly GCA_032199065.1 of Smutsia gigantea. NCBI lineage: Eukaryota > Metazoa > Chordata > Mammalia > Pholidota > Manidae > Smutsia > Smutsia gigantea. The sequence goes on along the minus strand of JAVSCE010012456.1, from coordinate 37,995 downwards.
CTGGTACCCCTATAATGTGAATATTGTTCCATTTGGATTGGTCACACAGCTCTCTTTATATTCTTTCATTCCTAGAGATCCTTTTTTCTCTCTATGCCTCAGCTTCTTTGTATTCCTGTTCTCTAATTTCTGTTTCATTTACCATCTCCTCTACCTCATCTAATCTGCTTTTAAATCCCTCCATTGTACGTTTCATTTCAGATACTGTATTTTTCAAAGTTTCTATTTCTTTCTTGAATTCTTCCTTGAGGTTCTGACTATTTTTCTGTAGCTCTGTGAGCATGTTTTATTTTGAAATTTTTTTCAGGATGATTGGTGAGTTCAGTTTCCCATGGCCCTCTTTCTGATGTTTGAGGGATTTGGGGTTGTACCAGGTTCTTCTGACATTTCATATTTGTAATATAAGTTGTTGTAAGCAGCACATTCTAGTGCCCAGAAGCTCTACCCTCTGGAGCTGCTCAGCCACTGTAGCGATGGCAGGGGTAGCAGGGGAGCAGCGCTGGTGCCTGCTGGGAGGAAACAGCTCTTTCCTGCTTCCCGGCTGCAGTGCCTGCCTCCACTTCCAAGGCCAGTGGGCCGAGTGCATAGGGAGGAGCCTCTATTCTATGCCCTTGTAGCTCCCATAGGTGGGGCCTCCCTCTGGCTGGCATGGCGCAATGGCAGGGGCAGCAGGTTTGTGATCCAGTGCTGGCCGGGAGGAAGGAGCAGCAGTTTGCATATCACGGTGGGGGTCCTCGGAGCTGCATTGTCAGCCAGGTGGATGGAGCACCTGAAGCTCCTGAAAGTTCCAAAACTGCCGGGTTGAGTGCGCCCGGACAATTTTATCCACCTGTCCTTTCTCCTGAGCAGCAAGCTCTGTGCAATCTTTTCCTTCTGCAGCCCTTTCACTGTTGGGAAGTCTCTCATAGTGCCCACCTTTCTTTTGTCCCAGAGCGACTGGTGTGGGTACCTGTTCTCCACAAGTGGCTGGAATCTCAGTCTCTCCAAGTATTCTGCTTGTCTTAGCTTTCCAACCCCACTAATCTCCAGAGCACCATGTAATGTAGGTTTGTACTCCCAGAGCAGATCTCCAGAGCTGGGTGTTCAGCAGTTCTAGACCTACATCCGCTCTCCGCCCCATTTCTCTTCCTCCCACAGGTAAGCTAGGGTGTGGGAAGGGCTTGGGTCCTGCCAGATACTTTACCCTTTCCTGTGAAGTCTGCTCTTTTCCCCAGATGCAGGCAGTCTGTCACAGCCTTCTTTCCTGTTGCTCTTTCAGGATTAGTTGTATTTGCTATATTTTCATATTATATGTGGTTTTGGGAGGAGATTTCTGTCTCACCTCTCATGCCACCTTCTTTAAGCCAGTCGAGAGGCAAAGGTCATAATAAAACATTTTTTAAGAGAGGAAGTTCACAGAAGATTGAGAGAGTGAGATTAAGAGACTAAGGAAACAAAAATCGAATTGGAAGTTCTGGATGTGGCTTTTATTGACCTTGGGCTTCACTATAAAGTGATCCGTCTCAGCTTTCTTAGGAGCTCTTAATGTCAGTTTTTTTATGTCTTTTAACTTGGACTGGTCATATTGCCCAAAACAGATTCTCCCATTACCTGACTTAGATGGAAAATTGCTGATGGCCAGCCTTTAGGAAGCTGGTTGAGAAATGCAGGGTAAGAATGTTGCTACTCCATGTGAATAAGCCTCTTGTGCTCGTTATGGTGCCACCATCCTCTCCTGGGTCTGCAGTCTCCCCATCCAGGGATGCTGTGTTTTGCCTTCTCCAGAAAATAAACCTCTAACCCTCTGCTTGGAGAAGAAAGCAGGGGTCATCTAGCAGTGCTAGGTGAGGACGGGAACCTAGAGGTCTAACTACTCCCTAAACAATGGCCAAGAAAATCCTCCTTATTTTAACACCTATTTAACTCAGGATTCCGGGGTCCACAAATCCCTGAACTTTTCAAGATTCTGCAGTGAAAATCAAGTTGGTTCTCAGCTTTTTCCTTTCCAGTTTAGGATTCTGCTTCACTGAGTTTGTGAAGGATTTGAGTCTTTCGCCACTCATTTATAAGTTTTCTCCTCTCCTGGCCTCTTGCGCAGGCACACACACACACACACACACACACACACACACGCACGCACACACACGCACACCATCTGTAGCTGGGCCCCGCGAAAGAGCAAAAATAAACTGTGTATGCTCAATATACTGTTTTTACTCAGAAGTCCCCACTCCACCCCTTATCCCCTTTCTAAAAATTTAATAATATAAATACCAAAAAGTACACAAAAATATATAGTTTCAATAATAAATGTCCATGTGATCACTGTTACAGCCAAAAAACAGAACACACCAGTGCCCAAGGAGTTCTGTAAGCCCCACTGTGATCCCTACTCCATATACACCAGCAGTAACCACTATCCTGACTTTTGTGGAAATCCTTCACTTGCTTTCCATTTATTTTTCACATTTCTCTACAGTAGTCGTCCCCAGGCCATATAATTTAGCTTTGTCTGGTTTTGGACTCTGTTGATTGTTGATACCCCTATGTGTCTTACCTCTTTCCTTCAACATTACATTTGTGAGATGTATCCATGTTGTGCGTAGTTAGGATTTGCTTGTTCTCTGTGCTGTCTGGTACTCCATTATGAATATGCAGCAGCTTTATGTTTCCTTTTTATTTTTTATGGACATTGGATTGTTTGCAGTTTGGGTCTATTATATGCATAAGCACAATGTGCATGTTCTTACATTTGTATCTTGGTGCACATATACACAAGTTTCTCTAGCTATATACATAATATTGAAATTGCTGTGTGATAAGATATGTGAGTCTTCAGTGGAACTAAAAATTCCCTTGCTATTCTTCTAAAGCAGCCCATCTCATTGCACAATTGAAGGGGATGCCATGACCCCGGGTTTCTATGCAAATGGCATCCCACTTTTTAATTCTGGCTCTGCCACACAGTTGCTTTGTGATCTTGGCAAGTTACTTAAGCTCCCTAAGCCTCAGTTTTCTGCCCTATAAAGTAAGAATAATATATTCTACATTATAGGGTTGTGATATGGATCAAGTGAGAAAATACATGTACAGCCCTTGACCCAACAACTTGGACATCTGTCTATGCCAGCTTATTTTTGTTTGCCTAATAAATGAATCAATTGTAGAAAAGTTCTTTAAAAATGGACTTGCTAAAGGACAGAATTAGTGAATTCTGTAATTACAAAGCCCCATCCTAAAGTCAGATTCAGTTTGAGCCAATGCAAGGAGTGCCCTGAGGGCCAGCAGCCCAGGGAACCAAGCCTTCTCCCTGATGTCTCCTCTCATGGTGTGGGACATGGTGACAATTAACACCTAGAATATAGGCTGCTAGAGCTGCAAGGATTGTTTGTGGCTTGACTGGGGAGACTATTCCCTCCTGAGTAATTGAAACTCAAAGAGTTTAAGTGATCCCAGTTATGCTCTAAGCCTGAACCAAGATTCAGGTCAGCTCAGTGCTTTTATCACTGCAACGCACTGCTTCTCAACTCCACAGCCTCCTCCTGTGAAAATGGAACTCTGCTTGCTGCCTGTTGCCTGCTCCAAGGAATCAAGTAAGCCATCAAACTCCTCCTGGGCTCAAAGTACCCCGGCAAAAGGAGGGAGATAAGGCAAGAATAGTGTAGAATCTACTTTGAGCCTCTAGAGGGAGCTCATAGCCCAGACTGGGAAGTGCTGTCCTGGGAAGAGCCAATCTGGCGTGCACCCAGGCCCTCTGGGGTTTGTTGCATCCAGAGACCGAGTCCTGCCCATGCTGCCTTCAGCAGGCCCACCCCTAATCCGGCACACACAATGGTGGGAAAGCCCAGGATCTGGGTACAAACATGGCTTTCCGCCCTCATTCTGCTCATACAAGGGGTGTGCACTTGGCACATGCCTTAAACCCACTGGGCCTCATCTGTCAGTCAGAAAGACACATCTGCCTTACCTATTCCAGGATTTAAAAGACTGATCCTTTGATTTAAGTCTCGGAATTTATCCCAAATAAATAAACAGAGATAATCCCAAAGATTTGTGTACAACAGATCTCACACTTTTGGTCTCATGACCTCTTTTATACTCCCAAAAAATTATTGAAGACCCCTAAGAGCTATTGTTTAAATGGCTTATATCTATCAATATTTGCCATATTAGAAGTTGATACTAAGAAAATGTATATTCCTTTAGAAATAATAAGTCATTACATGTTAGCATAAACAACATTTTTGTGAAATATTTTGAGAACAAAAGAGATTTTTCCAAATATCTTTAATGTCTGGCTTAATGGAAGTGAACTGAATTTTTTGCACTGAGTCAATAGTGATTTCACACGTGCAACCTCTGAAAAACTCCACTATGCCTTGTGAAAATGAGAGTGAAAAAACGTTTTTAACCTTGAGAACTTCCTAAAAGGGCCTCAAGGACACTGTGAAACTCTGGGGACCACATTTTGAGAACTTAAGGTGCACAGGAACATTTATCTCAGTGTTCTGTATAGCAGCAGGGAGACTCCCCTCTCCCTTCTCAAGGCCACCAGCCTGGTTCAGATTAGCATTATATTGAGGCAGGCAAGCCTCCGAACTGGTTTCCTTGCCCCTACTTCCCACCACTCCCAACCATGCAGGAAATTCTTCATAAAACTCTGCATGATTATGTCACGTCCCTCCTCAAAATCCTCCCAAGGCTCTTCACTTCTTAGTCAATGCTCCTACACCTAAGGGTCAGGCTTCATGGCTTGATTGCAGCCAAAATTCCCCATCTTGATCACATTTTGCCCCTGATATGCCTCATGATTTTAGCAGCACCAGGCTATTAGCCCCATCATACTCACCTTCTATATTCTGCTCTTATGCTTTTTTTAAAGTATCATTGATATACAATCTTATGAAGGTTTCACATTAACATCATGGTTTCAATATATACCCATATTATCAAGTCCTCACCCCCACACACACAGTTGCAGTCACTGTCTATCAGCAGTGTAAGGTGCTATAGAGTCACTACTTGTCTTCTCCATGCTATACTGCCTTCCCTGTGACCCCCCTCCTACATTATATGTGCTAATTATAGTGCCCCTTAATCCCCTTCTTCCTCCCTCTCCACTCACACTCCCCACTCCCTCCCCTTTGATAACCGCTAGTCCCTTCTTGGAGTCTGTGAGTCTGCTGCTGTTTTGTTCCTTCAGTTTTGCTTCTTTGTTATACTCCATAGATGAGTGAAGTCGTTTGGTACTTGTCTTTCCCCACCTGGTTTATTTCACTGAGCGTAATACGCTCTAGCTCCATCAATGTTGTTGGTGGGATTTCTGCCCTTAGGCTTTTGTTTCTGCCAGTCCCTTCACTTAAAGCACCCTCTTTCCCACTTCCTTCCATTCTCCTTTTGCCTTCAGACTCATCTCCCCAGCTCATCTTCTACAGGCATCTAAAACTTAGTTTGCCCTCTTTTATGCAAAGCCATGTTCTGATGTGGGGCTGCTGATGCAGCTGTTGTGAGTTAAGAACCAAAAACAGAGTCACTTTATTAATGTCCCATTGCCACTGTGACAAATCACCACAAACGTGGTGGCTCAGAATGATGCCAGTTTATTACTTTACAATTCTGGAGATGGAAATGGCTCCTAGGAGCTAAAATCAAGGTGTTAACACAGCTTTGTTCCTTTCAGAAGCTCTAAGGGAGAACCCATTTCCTTGCCTTCTCCAGCTCTTAGAAGCCTTCATTAGCTAGAGGCCCCTTCTTCCATCTTCAAAGCACCTCACTCCAACTTCTTCTTCCTACATCCAATCTCTTTTCTCTTTCTCTCACTTGTCTGCCTCCCTTTTGTGGGGAAACCTTGTTGTTACATTGGACCCACATGGATAATACAGGATAATCTCCCCAACTCAAAATCCTTAACTTAATCATACCTGCAAAGTCACTTTCATCATGTTAGGTGATACATACACATGTTTCAGTTATTAGGGTGTGGACCTTTTTGAGGGGCCATTACCAGTCTAATATCACAATTGCTAATACCAAAAGATGAAAATTAAAATGCAACCTCAATGAACTGTACAAGTCTCAGAGTCAAACGTTATGTCCCAATGTGCAGATAAAACTCATTCATCGGATAGCTTTGAAGATTGAGATAATCCATGTGAAGCATCATGACCACTTACGAAATGTCTATGACTATTATTATTAGCCATTAGTTGGCATTTTACCAGGAGTTGACTTAGAGTCCCCTTCACTGCCCTTGTCATATTTCATAACTACATATATACTTTGGGTGACTGTAGTGTATGATGATTTCAATTGATTTTTAAGTATGTAAGTATCACCTTACATACATTCTCCTTGTAAAAAATCAGTTTGTTTCATCCACCTCTCTCACATTAGATCATGACCTGCACATAGTCAAGAACTGTTTTACACACCATCAAATCCCAGAATCTGGTCCGGTAGTAAATGCATACATATTTCACACTCAATAAATAGTTGTGTTATTAATGAGCTCAATTCACCCTTTAAAATACCGCTTTGGTTTCCCACTATCTTTAGAATGAAGTTCAAGTTCTTTACTTAGCATGACAAACAAGTTTTAGCAAGATCCAGTACCAACTTGCTTTAAATTCCATTTCCTACCAATCCTTCCAGGCCTTCTGCCCTGCCCTCCAGCAGCTCTGAACTCACCCTGTCCTCTCAGGTCTCTAGGTCTTTTCTTGCACCAGTGCAGCTTTTTTTTTTTTTTTTTTTTTGCCTAGAATGACCTCTCCCCACCCTCAGTGACAAAACCAGTCACGTGGATTATTCCTCTCACCCCTTCTTAACCCAACACTCTACCCTGGATGCTCCCTTCCCCACCCTGGCTTCTGCCCTACATTCTGGATAAGGTGACCCCTTGGGCTTCTATAAACACCAGCTTGAAGCACACCAGATAATAACTGTCTGTCCTTCTGACAGTTCCTTCCTACTTCCAACCCCCACAGCCTATAAAATCTTTAAAGGTAGGGATCAGGTCTAACTGTTATGCCCCCAGAGCCTAGTAGATGCATGAATATAGTAGGTACTCAATTAGTGTTAGCTGAATGCCTGAGCCTGTCTGTGTCACTAGAATATCAGCCCCTTGGGTGCAGGAACTGTTTTATTTACTTTTATATCCTAAGACTCTTGCAAGATTCCTGGCAGGAACATAGTGGGCACTCCACAAATGTTCGCTGAGCAACCAAGTCTCTCCACAAGACGCCTTGTCTACATTAACAATAAATTACAGGTTGTGTGTCATTCACTGTGTGCTAATCATCACTGACTGCTAGGCTTTGGAAAGGATTGAAAAACAAGAATAAAAACAAAACACTGTTCTTCCTTCAATGCTTACTGGATCATACAATGCACAGTACCCAACATAAAAGTCTATGGATGGCTTCTACAAGTGCACTTCAATGGATTCCACCAGCTACACTTCTTGCTAAGAAGTATATCTCACAGTAAGAAAGGCTAAAGAATAATCTTTAAAATAGCCACTATTCCCCCTATTCTACAAGCAATTCTCTAGCTTCAACTCTCCTCCATCTACCCGCTCTTCATCTGGCCACACCCTTCCAGGCTCCTACAACTCATGACCAACAAATAGACCCACTATATGGTCAACATCATCCCTTTCTCTTCTCTTTTTCACCTACTGGCACTTTGCCAATCCCAGAGGGCTTCACTTCCCCAGTCCACTCCTATCTCACTCAGCAGTCCCCAGATGCTCATAGCACTGGTCCATTCTGAAGCACTGCTGAGCATGGTGCTGGTAGCAGAGAAAAGGACAGTTGGTGGCAGGAAAGAGGCATGAGCAGAACAGTCTACAAAGTGCCAAGATACACCCACTGAAATGGCAGATGTAGCTTTATTTCCTGTAGTATGGAGGGAAAAAAAACGGTCAGTTTGCTGTTAGGGAGCACATGGCTGGTTGTATAATTGAATCCTTTATAACTGTTTACCTAATTAGTTTCTTTCCAACCATGCTCATTATCAGCAAGCATTTTAAACAGTACTATGAATTGGAGGTAGATAAAGAACAGAATTAACGTTTGGGAAGGGACTACTGTGGGCTGGGCAAGCACTGTGCTGGGTATCTTTGTACAGATCAGCTCTTTAATGCTCACCAAAACAGCACACAAGCAAAAGACCATGCAATAGTTGGTATTTTATTAGCCTTCACCTCCCAAGGCTTCAGAAAGTTTTAAGTCCTGACACAGCTGGTAAGCAGTATTATCACAATTTGAATCCAGTTTCTACAAAAACCATGCTTTACATGCTGCGTAGTTTTCTGTTATTGAACAGCTTCTATATGAAGGAACTTTGCAAATGATATTCCATGGAATCCTCTCCACTACACAATCAGAAGTGGTGTCATCATACAACCATTTGATAGGAAAGGAAGCCAAGCTCAGGAAGGTTAAGTTATTTTTCCAAGCCCATATTTATAAAGAAGGAGATTTCACATTGAAATCTTGAAAACACACACACACACACACACACACACACACACACATGCAAGATAAAAATAGTTCTAGCCATGTTAACCAGGAAAGGATTATAGGGAATTGGGTGCTCACAAAACTGATGAAGGAGCAGGCTGTAGGCTGGGCTCCCAGGAGCACCCAGAAAGACACCCTGACGGTATGTCAAGTGCTGACTCCAGGCTCCTATCACTTTAGCCCCAGTCAGGATCAGGGAGCTGCCATTACCAATGCTGGCTCCGCGCTGGCCAGGTCACCTGCACCAGCAACACCTATAGCAACAGGGTGAACCCCCCACCTTCAGTCCCACTGAACTCGATCCAGTTTGAGCCTCCTATGAGCACATCTGAATGGTAGACTCTAATACCCAGAACCTGCAGGGGAGGCTGAGAAAGGTGGATTTTACTTTTTCAGCATCTGCAGTTTAGGAAGGCACGAGTAGGAAGAAGGGACAGATGCAGTACAAGTCATTCTACTGTGTCTGTCATAGTCTGCATTCTCATGGGGCAGCCATCTGCTGGAGCTGAGAAGCCCCCTTTAGAAGGAGCCGATGCTCAAGTCCTCCTCCCCTTAGCCCTGTGTGTGCTGCTAATTATTGCTTCTGTCTTCTACACAGTATTCCATTGTATGAATCCACTACTTTTTACCTATCCCCTCTGCCAGTGATGGAAACCCAAGCTGCTTTTTGGGCCGCCTTGGGAACTTGCCTAAGCACATGCTTAGATTCTATGGACTTTGAGCTCACTTCACCTGATTTCAGTTTCATATACTATGGAATAATATAATAACACACAGTTTTATATATATATATATACATACACACACTATGTATATAACAATTGTATGTGTGTGTGTGTGTCTGTGTGTGTATGCATAGAGAGAGAAAAAGAGAACATAGAATAACAATAGCTAACATTTTTGGACCATTTGCCACGAGTGAGACACTCTTCTAAATGCTATAATGTACTGACTCACTTAATACCATCCTTATAGGATCATCACGAGGATTAAATCAAGCAACATAAGTATCTGGCACTTTATACCAAGGAAATAGTGGTGATCAGTAACTGTTATTATCACCAGGCAGTAGGTCAAGGGCTGGACGCCGAGTCCCAGCCTTTGTCTAGCACTCCCAGGCACAGGGCTTTCCTTTGCCTCTGTGGACACACCCAATGGCCTGTGCTGCTTTGATTCTAGCTCCTTAAATACAGATGGTGCTGATTCATTTATCTCTCTAACTCCCCAAGATTAGGATGCCTTCAAGGTAGGGGTGGGTCTTATTCTTTTCTACACTGTAATCCCAACACCTAGCACTGTGGCTGCCACACATAGGCATTCAAACCATGGTTGTTAGAAGATACTAACATGTAAGAGAGCTTATGACTAGGCCTGAACCTTGTAAAAGAAACACTCAGACAGGCCTAGATACCACTAGAGTTAAGAGGAGTGTGGACACATTCATCTCTGAAGGTCAAAAAAGGGTATTTTGTAATGTGCCAGGGAATGTCATTCCCTTGGGGCATGAACTATAGAGAGATACAAAAACCTAGGCCTATTTCCTACATGCCTGTCAGAAGCCTAGTGGGGAGTGGTGTAATGGGGAGGGCACTGCCACTCACAGTGCTAAGGCAGGCCTGCTGTTCTGAAAAATGAACATTTCCTAAAGGGCACCACAGACCAATCAGCCACGCTATATGCAGCAAATCAGCCTCCCCTCCCCTGCCCCAGTGTATTCCATCATATTTGTGGGTAAAATCGAAATATTTCCAGAATCTCTCACCTGGCCTTAGTGCGTCTCCATATCAATAGGTGTTTCCTACTGATATTTAGCAGATTCGGGGGAGGTTGAAACAATAAGAACAGGGTTGGAGGGTAGTTCATATCCATATCAGTAGGTGATTACATGGGGGAACGAGGGCATATCTAGGTCTGAGAGGTTGGGTGGGATCCCATTTTGCAGCTGGGTCACAAGAGACATGGGCGAGCAGAAGTAGATGACTGCTTGTAGGCTATAAATGGGGTTCTCCCACTTTATCTCTCCCTTTGACTGATTTTGGTTTCAAAGATGTTTTGCCCTGGGCTGGGAAAATATTTGCCCACCAGAGTTACATCTGGCAGTAGTTGGCAGGACCTCTGAACCCAAAATCTGTCTTCATGGGTGTGATGCTTTGGCAGGCTGCCCCTAGAGATGGTAAGGAGGCCCTGGTGGCTGCAGTGGTAGGTGGTTCGGCTTCACCTGGGACCGCCTATCCATGGGGCTTCCATTTGGGGAGCCCCTAGTGGGAAATTGGTCTAGGGTAAAGCACCTTCTAGATGGATGGGCCCTTCCCCAGAATTGGGGAAGCAGGGAAACAGGGTGGAGGCACCAGAAGCTGGGGAATTAGCCCTCCATGAGATAGAAGACGGCTTAGAGGCCCTGAGTGGCCTGGTAGCAGCCCAGAGAGTGGGATATTTGTTTCTCTAGATAGTAGTAAGTGTTATCCAGGAGAGAGACATACTTCAGCATCATCTGGAAGAGCTGGGTGATGATGACCTATGGGGTGCCCTTAAGAAAGAGTGATGACAGTTATTGGGAAGACAGGTCGGGCTCCTGGGAGCTATGTTAGCAGTGAGGAAGGAGACATCAGGAGAATCCGTGTTGCAGGAGCCTGTGGGGAGGGGGAGGAAAGAGCATTGCCTTCAGCCCCAGAGATGATAGAGGAGATGTTGGGAGAGGGTGGGGGGAAGGGAGCCTAGGCCACTGCCCGAGGTACCAGCCCCTCCCGTATTAAAGGCCCACCCAGTTGTAATTAAGAAAGTAAAAACGCAACAATCATGGGCTCCTCAGGAGGAGGAGCTGCCCCCTCCACAGGTTGTGGAGCACTCCATGCTCCACCGCAATACCCAGGATAGGCTGGTGGACATGGGCTTCCGGTTTTGGAAGAAGCCATCGGAACCTCTAGCTACATGGCTTTTGCATCTTTGGGATATAGGGCTGGAAAACATTGTTATGTCAGGTTCTGAAATGGGTAGACTGGCTTCCCTGATGACCCACCCTTCCCTCCAGCAGCAGTTGCGAAGTGCCCATCACACCTCAGGGAATCGGGGGCTTCTTGATTGTCTGACAGCAGCCATCAGGGCAGTTTGGCCTAATTAGGGTGATTTACCATACGTACCCACTAACTGGAAAAATGTATGCAGAGCTCTAGCAGGTGTTATAGGAGGTGGGCATGAAAAATATTTATAATATGGACCCCCCCCAGGTCCCCAACGAGGAGTTGTTCACTGTAGGAATGAGAAACCTGGTGCTCCATACAGCTCCCCCAACTCTCTTTGCGTCCCTCGTGACTATTCTTGCCCCCACATAGGGCAACCCATACATGAAGCTACTTGTACTTTAGCAGATTTGGGGGAGATTGAAACAATAAGAACATGGAAGTACAGGCTACAACTGATAGGAGAGGTGCAAAGGGCCCCATGAAGGTCTTAAGGACCCAGATGTGGGTTGATTTGATAAAGGCTGTGGTAGTGAAAGAAAAACTTGATGGGCAGCCCAATAGGATCTTGTTAGAACTGCAGCACCAATTAAAGCCTGAGCAGCAGTTCCAGCTTCTGAGGTCCAGGGCACAGAAGCCAGAGGCAAAGCCCCATGTCCAACCTGTGTCCCTGCAAGACTTTCTGGAGGACAGTACTCAGGCTCTGCCTGGGCCCTTACCCCCACAGGGGGCAATTGGGCATTGTGATATGACTGAAGTCAAGGCCCCCACCTTGGGGCACAAGGTGGGGACCGGAGGCCACATGTAGAATTAGCAATTCATTTGTCCCCTGTGAATTTACAATGTGTCCTGGCACTGGTGGACACAGGAGCTGAATTTTCTGATTTATGGCAACCCTGAGCATTTTCCTGGGAACACTGCTGTGATAGAAGGCTATGGGGTGAAGAAAGTTATTTCTTCAATTAGAGTGAAGAAAGCCCAAATCCCACTGGGGATAGGGTGTTTACCCCCAGAGAATTATAACATGTACACTTCTCCTGTCCCTGAATATATTTTGGGGATAGATATCCTGCAGGGCCTGACCACTGCAGGTGAAGTCAGACTAAGGGTATGTGTGGTAAAGGCAGTTCTGAGGGGACATGCTCATCACCCACCTGTAGCTCTGCCTGTACCTCAGCCGGTAACAAATACTAAACAGTATAAATTGCCTGGGGGACACAAGGAAATTGGAGAAACTCTATAGGAGTTGGAGAAGGTGGGCATCATAAAGCCCACTCATAGTCCTTTTAATTCCCCAGTGTGGCCAGTGAAAAAGCCAGACCACTCCTGACATCTGATCATGGATTACAGGGATAAAGTCACACCCCCTTTGCATGCTACTCTCTCCTTTATAGCAGCCCTTATGGACACACTCAGTCACAAACTAGGGATGTATCATTATGTTGTGGATCCTGCTAATACTTTCTTCTCTATTGACAGATAGCACAGGAAAGTCAGGAACAGCTTGCCTCATGTGGGAAGGCTGGCAGTGGACATTCACTGTCCTTCCACAGGGATAATTCCAGTCCTTCCATTTGTTATGGACTTGATAGCCCAGGATTTGGCCACATAGAAGAAACCACAAATGGTGCGGCTATATCATTACATTGATGATATCATTCTCGTGTCTGGTTCTCTTGCAGATTTAGAAGGGGCAGTTCCTAGACTGCTGCAACATCTACAGGATAAAGGATGGGCTGTGAACAGCACCAAGTTTCAAGGACCTGGTGTGTCTGTAAAGTTCTTGGAGGTTGTCTGGTTGGATAAAACTAAAATTATCCCAGAAGTAGTCATAGACAAGGTCCAGGCTTTCCCTACCCCTACCACTGTGGGAGTCTTACAAGAGTTTTGGGGTCTTTTTGCTACAAGAGAGTGTTTATCCTGCACTTGACACAAATTCTAAAGCCCTTATACTGATGGTGGGACTAAAGGGCATCAGGTGGACTGGGATGAAATGTGTGCAGATGCTTTTACTGCTGCAAAGCAAACAGTCAAGGCCATACAGCCCTTGAGTGTAATGGACGCATCAAGATCCTGTGAGCAAGATGTTCATGTAACCGAAGATGGTTATGGATGGGGTCCTTGGCAGTGGCTTGAATGAACATGCTAACCTATTGGTTCCGGTCACAACTATGGAAAGGAGCAGAGGTCTGGTACACCTTGATAGAAAAGCAACTGGCTGCTGTGTACCACACCTTGCTGGCTACGGAGCCCATCACCAGGACAGCTCTGAGCAAGATAATAACCACCTATCCCATCGCGGGGTGTGTGAAAGACTGGACCCAAAGGCTGCAGAGTGGCATGGCACAGATGCCTACACTGGCCAAACGTGGTGCATATTTACAGCAGCGCAGCACCCTCTCTACTAGACCCATAAGTGGAGAACTCCAATGCTTATTGGGGCCAGTGATGTATACCAGTGGAAAGCAGGAAGAACTTGCTTTTGAGCCATTGGTAGCCGAGAGTCCTTATCAGGAGGGAAAAGCCCCTATACCTAAAGATGCTTGGTATACAGACAGCTCCAGTCATGGGCAGCCCCTGAAGTGGAGGGCTGTGGCTTGTCATCCTAAGACTGAGACAATGTGGATGGAGGATGGAGAGGAGAAGAGCAGCCAATGGACTGAGTTACAGGCAGTATGGTTTGTGATCACCCAAGAGCCCTCCCCCATAGTTGTCTGTACTGACAGCTGGGCTGTCTATTGGTGCTTGACCCTGTGGCTACCGACATGGTATCATGCCAACTGGATGGTTGGTCACCAGTACCTTTGGGGGCAAGAGCTGTGGCAAGACCTATGGGCCTCTGGTCAGACTGACTGTTACTGTATATCATGTGAGTGGCCATTTGCCTTTAGTATCCCCAGGGAATGATAAAGCAGACACATTGGCCCAGGTGAGTTGGCTAGAAGGAAAGCCTGCCTCTTTTGTAGCCCAATGGTTATATCAGTGTTTGTTGCATGTGACAACAACGTGTCAATGAGCAAAAGACAATGTGGGCTGTAGCCTGTTAGTGGGGCTTACCTTTGACCTTTGAAGAAGTCAGCAGAGCCCAGAAGGGGTGCCTTGTGTGCTCTAAGGGGGACTTACACCAAGTCCTGCAGCAACATGGGACAATAGTAAGGGGGCCGATACCCCTTGACAGGTGGGAGATATACTATATTGGGCCTCTGTCCATATCAGAAGGATATCAGTATGCCATGACTTGTGTGCACACAGCTACTAGACTGTTGGTTGCTTTTCCTGCATGTCATGCAGACCAGCAGATGACCAAAAGGGGCCTAAAGTGTCTCTTTGCAGCCTATGGCCAGCCACAGGTGATTGAGAGCGATCAAGGCACCCACTTTATTGGACATCCATTACAAGAATAGATGCAGCAATTAGGAATAACCATACATGTACCCTATAACCCTATTGGGGCAGGCATGATAGAGAGGTTTTGTTGAAATCTGGCCTGAAGTCAGACACCAATAGTCTATGGGGCTGGTCAGTGCTTATGGACAGTGCTATGGCATTTGAGAAGTCCCAAAAAGGAGCCTTGAGCCCTGTGGACATGCTAACACACATTGCTGCCTCTCCTATACAACTGTATGTGCAAACCAAAGAGGAGCTATTGAAGCCAGAATATGGCCATCTGAGCAACATCCTGCTGCCAGCTCCAACTGCGTTAAACCTTGGAGATTCTGTTCGGTGGATGTTGCCCTGGACATTTTGACACATGGAACAGTGATGGCTGGTTCTTCTGGCACCTTGAGGAAAAGGCCTGGAAGCTGGCCTCCTGTGTGTTCCTGGAGTAACAGCAGAATGGCCCTCAAAGATCATGGTAGTGTACCCAAAACGTACAGGAGGTAAGAGCATCTTACGAGGAAGTTTTGTTTGATCTTTTTGGCCAGTGCATGTACCTCCTGCAGCCCTATGTATTGACCCATCTGTAACTCCGACAGGGAGGTGGGTGAAGGCCTGGTATAAGACCAGGATGAGATCCCATTCCTGCCACTGTCCTATCACAGGACCACTCTCTTGCATGTATCCTGCCTGGTGGACAAGATTTGCCTATGCTGGTGTCATTAAAACATGTATCTTATCGTCCTTAAGGTTATTTTCTTCTACAGTCCCTGTGGCCTGGACCGTCCCCCTGGCTGCAGCTGCTGCATGATGAGTGCTCTGAACTCCCTACCCATTCAGCCACTGACCACCTGTGGAATGGGCAAACTATGGACTTAATCTGCATGGGACTTTGAACCTAGCTGAATCTTCCAGCTTGAGGATTATCATGATTTTATTGCTGTTGTTATTGTATCTTATTAGTCTGGTTACAGTGCTCCAGTTTTCTCACATAGGGGCCATTGTGGAAGATGGGGAGCAAGTAGATTGTAAGGTGAGATTTCTGGAGGGGTGGGCTGTGGGCAAAACTGCAATATTTCCAGAATGTCTTGCCTGGCTTTAGTGCATCTCCATATCAATAGGTGTTTCCAAGGGGTGGAGAGAAGTAGTCCATCTCCATATCAATAGGTGATTACATGGGAGAGTGAGGGTGTATCTGGGCTGGAAGATTGGGTGGGGTCTCATTTTGCAGCCGGGTCACAAGAGACACAGGCAGGCAGAAGTGGGTGACTGCTTGTAAGCAATAAATGGGTTTCTCCCACTTTATTTCTCCCTTTGACTGATTTCAGCTTCAAAAGTAATTTGCTCCGGGCTGGAAACTTATTTTCCCACTGGAGTTACAATATTCCCAGGGACTGATAGGTTCAAGGTTTTGAGTAAAATTTTAATATTTCCAGAATATCTTGCCTGGCTTTAGTACATCTGCATATCAACAGGTGCTCAAGGGTGGAAAGAAGTATGGCTTCAGTGCATTTGCATCATTCCTCAGGGGTGGAGAGAAGTTCATCTCCATATCGATGGGTAATTACCTGGGCAAAAGAGGGCTTATCTGTACCTTAGAGGTGAGGAGGAAGGCCAGTTTTGCTTCTGCTGGAGCAGGAAAGAGAGAAGGCCCCAGACTGCAATTTGTAAGCAATAAACGGATTTTAAACTTTATTTCTCCCTTTGACTGATTTTGGTTTTTAGAGGTATTTTGCCCTGGGATTTCCTTTCCCTGGACTTACAAAGGTCAACAACACAATTCTGTTAATAACAACACTATAACATAATGGCACAAGGTCAACACAACTCTAATCTATTGTTCCCACCGTGTGACCCTTCTGAGTTTCTGTGGTCTACCAGGCACTGGTAGGCACTGTCATCTACAGCACTAACTTTAAACCTGCTTAGCCATCCTATAGGACAGTACTGTTACTGTCTACATTTTTAGATCAGGCAACCAAAGTTAAACAGTCTGAAAAACCTACTCAAGGCCTCTCACCTGAGCAATGGTGGAACTAGGCTTTGAACCTAGGGCTGTCTGGCCAAGGGCAATGTGCCAGTCACGGCAGGAGCTAGCACCTTGTCCTTGTTCTTTTATAGCACCTCTAGCATTTGTGTCATTATTACTTTATCATGTCCCTCCTGGCCAGACCAAATGCTCCCTGAGGACTAAGTCATGCCTATGTTGTTCACTGCTATGTCCTCAGAACCAACATATAATAGGCCTGGTCATAATGGGAATCCACTTATGGTCATTGAGGAAATATTTCAATGAATGAATGAAATTCACAAACACAAATGACATAGATTCTGCTCCCCAGCACGTGGTGATGGTCATATACCACACTGTTACGGTAATTTCCTTATTGTCTCCACATTTTTGTGCACTTTCCCATACTGTATATGGGGATTGACTTGATTTTTTTTAAACACACACCCAAAGACATCATGGTTCTGCTGAAAGTCATTACCAGTGTGCTATTCCCTTCAGGATAAAGTCTAGGGTCCTGGGAATGGCCTAGCATTATGCTGCCCCTGTCTGCCAAGGGAGCTTTAGATGTTGCTCCAAGACCTAGGTCTGCCCCCATCTGCCCCAAGCACCCTATAACACCTTCAACACATTCAAATTAACTTACGGTTTCCTAAACATTCTTTCTTTACTTGAAACCTCTCCACCTCCAATCAAATTCCCACCCCATGCCTGCTTTGTGTGCCTGATAGATTAACAAGTCACTTTAACTTTTTCAGTTGAGGTAAAATTCACATAACATAGATTTCACTTTTTTAACAGAACTGAAAGTGTATAATTCAGTCATTCCCATTATATTCACAGTCTTCTGCAACCATCATCACTAATTCTAGAACATTTCCATCATCTTAAAAAGAATTCCTGTGCCCACTAACCAGTCACTCTCCAGTTTCTCCTTCCCCCAGCCCCTGGCAATCTGCTCCTTTTTTCTGTGGATTTGCCTATTTTGGACATTTCATATAAATGGAATCATACATATGTGGCTTTTTGTGTAACTTATCTTTTAAGACTCAACTCAAAGCTCACCTCTTCTACAAAGTCTTCCTGACCCTTTCAGATGGCTGTGACCTGCTTGTACATGATTTTCCAATTCTCATGAACACCTCAGTGTTGCCCCCATTCTTCTTCTACATTTCTATTGTGGCATCTGGGATACTTATTCCTCCTATTTGTGCCATGTCAGTCTCTTTCCATCAGCTTGTGAGGTCTTTGAGAACAGAGAGCTTGCTGCTATTCCTTTTTACATTTGCAACATCTCCTACAGTGCGTGGCACACAGCCAGTTCTTACAAATGTGTGCTGAACATTATATATAAAGTGGTGATTATGTACCTGGGCTCTTGAGCCTGACTGCCTGGATTCCAGTCCTGACTCTTCTGCTTCCCAGCTGTGTGAATCTGGGCAAATGACTTTACCTCTCTGTGTCTCATATTCCTCAATGCACAAGGGTCATAATAATAGAATCTACTATCAACAAAGCTGTTGTAAGTGTAAGACACTCAGAAAAATGCCTGGCACATAGCCGTGTTGCATAAATATTAACTTGGTTGACTGATTACACAAATATTTATTGTTGTTATAAATTTCATTCACAATAGGGGCTCAAAAATAATATGCTACTGGTATATGGAGTAGGAACACATTAATCGTGATGGAGGGAATTTAACAAGCCTTCTTGGAGGAGGTGGGAATTGACCTGGTCATTGAAAGTCATGTGGGTTCAAAAAGTAGATGTGAGGAGGCACAGAGAGGACCAAAAAAGGACATCAGGGACACAGAGAATAAGGCTTGAGCAAACACATGTGGGAGAACAAGTGCTGGGCTCCATTCCAGAAGGGTGTGGCTGAAGTCAAGTGTGTGGACGTTTGTTCAACAGGAAATGGGCCTGAAAAAGTAGCTTGAGACCAAGCTTGTGGTAGGTCTATAGGCAGTGTGGCACTCTTAAATGTTTTTGAATATGAAAGTGGAATAATCAGATCATGGTTAGTGGTCACAGGAGGATGGGTTAAAATCGGCAGAGCCAGGTACTAGGCTTGCAAACTCAGATGCTTACAGAGGGCAGAAAGGCACTCAAGTAGATGAGGAGGTCTGAAGAAAGAAGCCTAGGGACCTTTGGGCAACTGAACCAGGATGCCTTGTTCTCATCAGTAGACAGCTGCTGCTCATTTCAGCCATCGTTACAATGTAAATTGTGGGTCCAGTGTTACTAAGTTTTTCTGTTTTTCAGACTGCCATATAATATAGATTTTTATGTGCTTCTAATTTCTAAATATGAATTTTTAAGTTAAAATGGTTCTCATGTTTGCATATGTGTTCTCTGAGGAAAGTATAGTTATTGTAATTATTCAGAAAGAAGTGATCAAGTTCTAACCTAGGGCAGTGGCAGTGGGAACAGATAGCTCAGGTCTGGTGGAGGCAGGATCACCATATTTGGTGACTACTTGGATGCAGACGATGAGTAGATGTAGAAAAAGCCTCTGCTGTTTCCAGCCTAAATGACTTAGGGGAAGCTGGTGCCATAGGCAGCCCCATGAAATGGAAAAAGAATGGCTCTTGAACCAAACAGAACCAATTCCAATGCAGCCCCATCACTTACTAGCTGGGTGAACTTGAGCATGTTACTTAACCTCTGTAAGCCTCAGTTTCTTCATCTATCATATGAAGGTTTTATTAATACATATTTCACAGAGTTGTTTATAATAATTAAATGAGATCATGCATGTAGAGTGCTTGACAGTCTGGCACATAATAAGAGCACAAATGTTTGTCAAATTATTGGCAACATTCCTTCATTCTACGTCCAGTAAGAGCCTCCAGTTTTTTATTTGGTGGTCGGTACTCTGCTCTGTATGCCATCTGGGTATCATGTGACCCAGGCCTGGCCAATGAGAATATTGCATACCTCTAATTCTAGTGATTGGTTCTAGGACCAGGTCAGACAGTCTGAGAATGGAGTCAACAAAAAGTAAGCAGAGTTGAGGGATGAAAGAAAAACTGAGGCCTCCTGGAACATTTGATTTTCTGCATCATGCCACACCTGAAGTCAGCTCTACATCTGGACTTATCAATTAATTCTCTTTTAGGTTTGTCATTTTGGATTAGATTTTCTGATGTGTGACACTAAAAGAATCCTAACTGATTTTATTACTACAACCACTATTATTAGGACTTTTTAACTTTGATTCTTAATGACAGCTTATACTTCACAGAGTTTAAAGTTGACAGCCCTTGGGAAAGCTATCGTCAGCCACAGTCCCCAGGGATGACATCCTGCTCTGGAACACCTCTTAGGTGAGAGTATGAATATGACATGTATCCAATGTACCCTGAGAAGGCATCCCAAGGTGAGAATCTATCCTGTCACAGTTCAGCAGCACCCACTCAGCTTAAAGTCAGAATCTCAGTTTAAGGGTAATGCACAAGGCAGTGGGGTTACTACTTCTGAAACTTCTGGGGTTCTTGTCTGGTTCCCAGAGGAGAGTCTCAGGTTGGACAAGAGCTGGGGAAGCAGATGGCAGGTGAGATCTACAGACTAGAGAGAACTGTGGATATGTGGACGGAAGACCCTTCAACTTGACCCTCCAGGGATATGGTGCCTATGTCTTGCCAGTTCTGCTGTCATATCCCAGTGGGTAGAGAAAGGGGGTGTTACATGTGGAGAACCCTGGTTGGTACTTGGAGATATGAGTTTTAGCCCTGTCTTCAAAGTACTCTAGCTGTCTAATCTAGGACCTGCTACTCACCTCTCTGATCCTTATTTTCCTCATTAATAAAGATGGGAGGTTTTAATAAAATAATACATATAAAGCACTTAGCAGTGTCTGAAACACAGTGTGTTCTTGAGATTTTTTTCCCTCTCTGAGTCTCAAGCTACTCATCTGTAGAATGAAGGAGGTGAGGCTAGCTTCTAGTTGCTGGATAATCCATGAGGTTCCTTCCAGCTTAAAAATATTTTTAACATTCTGTTTCTGTAGCTTATTTAAAGTGGTAAACACCATACTGCAAGCTTATCATGATACTGAAGAAACATAACCATTTATTCAAAATACTTGGTTTCCAATGCAATTCATAATTATTTAGTAATCTTTGTTGAATTCTTTAGCAGGGTAATACTGCTCCCTATCTTGTATATATGACAATATCACCAGTGAGGTATGGTTGGCACTTCTGTAGTGGTTTTAAAATATGTCCATAAATCCTTTGATAGTCCTTTCTTCAAGAGGTGAAACCTAAATCTCCTTTTCTGTGTGTGAGCTGAACTTGGTGACTCTCCTCTAAGAAACAGGACAAAGCAAAAGTGATAACGTGATGCATCAGAGATGAGGCAGAAAAGACATTGTGCCTCCTCCTGCCAATAGTCATATGAGTCAGCCATCTTGCAAGGGAGCCCCCAACCCTGGTCAGGCCTTCAGATGACTGCAGCCCAGCAACATCCAGACTGTAACCACATGGGAGGCCCTGAATCAAAACCACCCAGTTAAGCTGCTTCTGAATTCCTGACCTGCAGAAACTGGGACATAATAAATGTTTGTTGTTTTAAGCCAGTAAGTTTTGGGGTAATTGGTTATGCAGCAATAGATAATTAATACAACCCCATAATTAAGCATATTGATAATTTTTCAGTGCAATGTAACCATCACAAGTGTTTTAAATATCATCTGCAAAAAACCTTACTTAAGTTCAGTCAGGTTTGACTGTGAAATGAGTTGCCCCAAATTGGAACTATAGATGAGAAATTATGAGCTGGGATTACACAAACTCTTTGGGGGGCATTTTTCATCCCCGGTATGCCTATTAGACAAGGACTGTAGCAGGGAATCAGTGTCATGAACTGAGTTCATTATCTTACTAAAAAACATTAACAGCAGCAAACTGGCTTCCTCACTAAACTGTATACTTGGTATGTGTGGACTCTCTCAACTTCACAGACTTTGCAGCCAGAGGGAGTCTTAGAGACATCCAGGCCATAGTTTTCCAAAGGTCATGCTCATCAGAATTAGGAAGGCTGAGGAAGGTACTTGTAATGCAAGTCCCTAGAACTCACCCAGGTTACTAGGTCAGAATCTCATCAGTGGACCCAGGAATTATATTAGTTTCATGATGTTAGACAAGTCAGTTAGCTCCTTTAAACCTGAGTCTCTGTATGTATAAAATGGGAATAATAATGCCTGCTTCTTAAAAGATTATTAGGAGGATCGAAAAAATGATGTAGTAAAGTGTCCATCACAGTGCCAAGTATAAAAATAATTTCCGAATTGAATTATATAATCAAGGCTATACCTCAATTCCAGGGACACCAGCACCTGGGGAATGCATTAGACAGCCTCACTGCCATGGCGGTGTCAGCTGGTACAACAGCTTAAGTGTGAAAATAGTAATAATAACAACATGGTTATTGAATGTTCATGGGCCAGGTACTGATCTGAGTACTTAGCTAACATTAACTAACTAAATTCTCATAACAGTCCTATGAGGTAAATGCTTTTTTTAAAAAGACTTTTTTTACAGATGAGGATACTGAGGCGCAGAGCAGTTAAATAACGTGTTTGTTATGTTTAAAGCTTCCAAGTGGCAGAGCTAGGATTTGAACCCAGAGAACCTAATTTGTAACAGTAAGCTTTATGCTTGCCCTAAAATAAAAGAGAAGGGACCCCAAGTCCCTAATGCTCTGCCACAGAGCTATAGCTGAAGACTGAGAACCTGGATGAATTGCAGATCCTGGCAAAGCTGGTTCTCAAGCTCTTCCCAGGAGCATGCTTGGGCAAAACAAAGGGAAGCGCCAAAGGCATTTGGCCTGGGGCAGGTGGATACTTCCTGGAGAAAACAGTCCAGCAGGAAGCCTGGAGGGCCCCCCAAGAGCAGCTGAGCTTATTTCAGTTTGCCAGAGCTGTCCTCAGTTTCAGAGTCTTCACAATATCTATTCTCTGCCTGGAATTCCCTCTTGGATTTTTGAGCCTTCATGCCTGTTATCCTTCAAGTCCAATCCTCTACATCCTCAGAGAGGCCTTCTCTCATTATTCTATTCAAGTTAAATGAACTCACCCACCCCCACTCTGGGTTATTCTCTGTAATAACCCACTCTTTTCTACAGCACTTACCATAATTTGTAATCATTTTATTTATCTGTTATCTTTTTTCTGATCTTCCCCACTGCTCCAGGAGGGCAGGAACTGTTTCTGTCTTATTTGCCGTTGTAAATTCCAGGACTTGATTGTAAACAAGGTCTGACATATAACTGATTCCATCAGGACTTGTTGGATGAGGATGAACATGCTGAAAACCATGAGTGGATATACTGGCCTTTCCCTTGCCTGCCCATATTAACACCGACCCATCATCACTTGACTCTGTAACTTTCTCTTTGAAGGGAATTGCTGAGCTAAGGCTCTTAAGCAAGGGACATACCTGCTTTCAGCACCTGTTACTGTCCTATGCAGGGGATTTCTCCTATTCTTCCACCTAAGTCTTTACCACAAAGCACCCAAATTCAAGCACAAATAAGCAACCTATACACAGTGGGCAAGTGGACCCAAAGAGCCTAGCTTTGGAGCTCCATATTCTTCATTTCTTGAAAGGAAAATAGAATGCAATTAAGTGATTCATATTACAGGGGGCAATGATTTTCTTTAAGTCAGAACCACATCATTAGCCAGTGTACACAAAATCTCTTTAAACCAATACATTGAATGACACCCAAAGTTTGAACCAATTAATCCACACCTGAGATCACAACTGGAGACAAGTGATGGCAGAGAGAAGGCATGAGGGCCCCAGATCATATCACACCTGTAGACAATCAGTAGTCTTGCTGACTGCAGCGAGAAAAAAAATCGAAACACAGTTGGGGGCAGGAAGTAACTTCGCTGTTGAAGGTATCCTTCCCCTGTAAAGCCCTAGGAAAATAAAACTGGTAATTTGGGATAACTTCAAAACGGCAAGTGGTGCAATACAATGAGGAAACCAGCTCTGCATAGTCATTAAGACAGCAGAATCTCCCTGAAGGTGATTCCTAGAAATAAAATGCCAAGCAAAGTATAAGTCATCAGAAAGCCTCTGGAGCAGGAATTTCCAGCTTGACAGAAACTATCCACTTAATGTTCAAAGAGAAAGAGCATTATCCCAATTCCTTGCACTTGTGTTGTTTCTGTGATTTGGAATGGATTATTCAACTAAATAATTGCTCTGAAGTTCATTTGACATTTTTTTAGCTCTATGACCCTGGGTAAGTTAATTAACCTCTTTGCATTTCTGTATCTTGTAGAATGGAAATAATTGCAGTACTTGCCTCATTCTGTGTAAAGATTAAATAAATTATAATATATGTAAGTGCTTAGTACAGTGTCTGACACATGTTATTAAAGTGTTGAAAACCAATTTTTTTTTCTGGCAGATGTTTATATGACTACAGCAAATATGCTCACAGTGAAGCTTGTACCACCTCCCTCACATCACATCCTAATGCTAGCTTGCTTTTCCACCTCCATCCTAGAGCAACATGAGGGCAAGGATTCAATCTTCTTCTGTGTCAGCAAATTATTAGGCAAATAATAAGCATTCAGTAAGTATTTATGATGAACAAACAAATACAGATACACTGCTCTGAGGTTACAAAATAAATAACATACAGTCCTTGCCCTTGAAGGGCTCATCGTCCAGTGGGGAACACTAAACAAATCCCTATTATGTGACTGGTTGGAATTCTAAGAGGTATGGAATCACTGATGTTAGAATTTGCTTAGCTTGGGGGAATGAGGGAAGGAGGTGGTGTATAAACCAACTTCAAAGGAAGAGAGGGATTTTACCAACTAAAGGTTGGATTGAAGAGGGTGGCATCTGAACTGAGTTTTGAAGGATGAGTAAGAATTAGCCAGATGAAGCAAGTAGACAGGACTCTCCAAGCAGGTGAAGTAGCATATGTGTACTTTGAGGTCTTGTGTGGGGAGGTGTGTGTGAGAGAGACATTTTGCCATCACACTCTCAATGCCTATAAGACAGGGGTTGGCAAGTTTTTTCTAAAAAGGGCTAAATAAAAAACATTTTCAGTTTTATGAGCCATTCAGTCTGTCACAAATATTCAACTGACACTGTAGTAAGTAGACAATATGTAAACAAGTGACACGGGCAGATTTGGCTTATGGAGGGCTGGATTTGGCCCATGGGCCCTAGTTTGCCAATCCCTACTACAGGACAAGGAAACTGCTCTCTGGCTTCTCAAGGATATAGTGCTCAGCCAAGAGAGTTTATGCTAGGAAGCCCTTTGCATGATCAGACTTGCTCTTTGCATGGGTTATCAATTGCTGCGTTACAAATTACCTGAAAACTGATGATTTAAGAATCATCAATACCTATCACAGTTGTTGAAGGTAAGGAAGGGTTTGAGCAGTTCTGGCTTAGGATCTCTTATGAGGTTGTAGTCAAGATATCAATGAGGGCTCAGTTATCTGAGGCTCTACTGGGGCTGGTGAATCTCCTTTCAAGGTGGTTCACTCACTTGGCTGACAAGCAGGTGCTAACTTTGACAGAAGGCCTCAGGTCCTCGCCATGGGGGCCTTTCCACATGGTTGCTTGAGTGTCCTTCACAACATGGAGGCTGGCTTCCCCCAGAACAAATGATCCAAGAGACTAAAGTAGAAGCTATGACCTAGCTTAGGAACCCACACAGTCATTTTTGCCATATTTTATTGGTTATTCAGACAAAAATGGATTCAATGTGGGAACAGACACTATGTAAGACATGAACACCAGGAGGCAGGGATTACTGGAGGCCATTTTGAGGCTACCTACCACACCCTTTCTTCATAACCACAGTCAGATATGGCTCACTCTTGTCCCTATCCTCTCTCCCCAATTTCAGTCAAATATTATCATAGACCCTTCAGTGAATCTGAATGTCTCAAACCCCTCCCATTAACCACAAGAGACAATAAGAAGACCTTTTAGATAATATATTTTAAAAAGTTAAATAATGTTGGGGGGCACAGGGAGGGCTGTACAACTCAGAGAAGACAAGTAGTGACTCTATAGCATCTCACTACGCTGATGGACAGTGACTGTAATGGGGTTGGTGGGGGGGACCTGATAAAGGGGGTAGTTTAATAACCATAATATTGCACATGTAATTGTAGATTAATGATACCAAAATAAATTTTAAAAAAAGTTAAATGAATCCTTGCTACTTGTGTTCTCCTGAAGAGCATGGAGAAACTCGGGTACAAATACAGGAAGCTCATCTCTGAAATTCTCCCTCAAGGAAATGGCTTACTGGATAGAGCCATTAGTCATTCCCCATCAAATAAATTGAACCCAGCCATCCACATCCCAGCTTCTTCACTTGCCTAAAGTTGAGATATGTTACATAGCCAGTTACTTCACTCTTAACCTCCCACAAATGAAGTAGAATCCAGACTTTACCTTGAAACACTGCTTACTATTCCCTAAGCAAACCCAATGGGAGCTATTTGAGAAAATAGTCTGACCCAACGTCATTGCTATCAAACTATCTGGAACTTCGGATTCTAATATTTTAGAACTGACCAGACTTTACCATTCTTTCCAGCCTCCAACTTGACCCACACTCCTTTACCCCACCCCCCTGACCAATAGTCTTCCTGCTTCTGCTTACAGGTGTCACAGGTCTTTTGGCTGAGCAGCAGCTGGGGAAAAACAGGTAACATCTCTTCAGAGTGTCTCATCACCTGGTGCATGGCAGGTCCTGTACCTTATCCACTTGGTTGTAAATGTAGGTAGGCCCTCTATGGAGAACTCCTGGAAATGACTTGGGTACCTTGGGTGAGGAAGACATAATCCTATATTGTGACATGCAGGGACTTACAGTCATATCTTGGGGCATTAATATAAATGTGACCCTCAATACAATAGTTAAGAGTATGATTTTGGAGCCAGGTTTGAATCACAGTGTAGCCCTGGACAAGTTACTGAACTCTTCTGAGACTTATTTTTCCTAATCTGTAAACTAGAGATAATAATATACTTATTTCAGAAGGTTGTTATGAATATTCCAGGAATTGTATATGTAAAGTACTTAGAACAGTGCCTGGTACATAATAAGAACCACATAATTGTTGAAAAAAATTGTTTGCACTCTCAAGTTGATGATGCCTGGGACAAACTTGTTACATAAACTTCCTGTGATGAAACTCACCTCCTCACTGTTGCATATCAAAAAAATTCTACTTATTAACAGTTCTTTCTGATGTTAAGGCAATTTGCCTCCTTGCAACTTCTCTACATTGGTTCTTTCTCTGAGTTATTCCAAAATAAACCTTTCCTGTACTAATAGCTCATTGAGACAACATTCAGGATCTCCCTGAGTGTTCTCTTCTCCAAGCTAAGCAGTTCAGGTCCTTCAACTGTTCTCCAGAAAACTGGCCCCCAGGCCCCTCTGCATCCTGGATGTGAGCTTCTGCATTGCAGATCATCAGAGCTGGGAAGGGATGTGGACTCCAAGCAGACAGCCGGGGGACTGTTGCCAGGAGCTCCCCCACCACATGTATACATACTCCTCAGAGGAAAAATGTCAGAGTAACCCAACCATTTCAAATTAATTGTGTTTTGGAGTGCAAGGGAAAGGGGATTTCCAAACAGGGCCAAGGACTTTGTCAAAGCTGTTCCTTTAAGATAGAGATGGACAACTGGCTGGCCTGGAGAGGGGCCAGCTGGGAAGTGTAACCCTGTCCAGGGATGTGAGCCAGCACTGGCTCCTCCTTTTGGGAGGTAAGAAGCAAAAACTGGTTTCCTCAGTAGAAATAAGCATATAGTGTGCGCTCAGTGAAAAAATAAACCTTCTCTTTGTACCTGGCACAGGCTCTAACACATGTCCCCAGGTGGGACTTATGCCTCTTTTCATTCCACTTTCACTGTCAGAAGTGCGAGACAGCAGTTCTCTGCTACTCACCTCCAGGGGATGAGGCTGCCAGATGTAAGCACAGCACATTTCCGGGTTTCACTTGCCCAGGACTTTCTGAATCATTTTCTTTTATGGGCTTGAGGGGTGGAAGAACAGGAGGTAGGTGGGAGTGCGGAAAATGTCATTTTTGGTCTCAATCAGATTTTGTTTTCTGTAGAATGACAGTTGAAACTCTCTTCAGTTGCTTTCTATTCAGCAGAGAATAAGGATTAATAAGGATTACACCCAAGGATTGTTTTGGAAATAAGGCCTCCTCATTTCTCTCATTTTAAAAAGTTTCCCCTATTATAAAAGTAAGGCCTGCTCATCAAAGGGAAAAAATAAACATCAACCATAGGTCACCATTCAAAGGCAACCTTCATTAACACTTCAGTGAATCTCTTGCCAGAATTTGTCAGAGTTTTTAATCTCTTTTTCAAATAATTATGATAGCTTAGAATACAAAATTTCAAATCATTCACACATATTACAAACTTTTCTTTTATTAGTAACATACTTTATACAAATGTATTTTTAAGTTTTATTAAGATGTAATTCAAATACCATACAATTTTCCCATTTATAGTATACAATTCAATGGTTTTTAGTATATACAAAGTTGTGCAACCATCAATTTGAGAATATGTTCATTACCCCAAGAAGAAACCTGGGCCCATTAACAGTCACTCCCCATTCCACCACACCAATCCTAGCCCTAGGTATCTACTGATTTACTCGATCTATAGATTTGCCATTTCTGGACATTTCATACAAATGGAATTATACAACATACGGTCTTTTGTAACTGGCTTCTTCCATTTAGCATAATTTTTTAAAGCTCATCCATATTAAAGCTGGTATCAATACTCCATTCCTTTTTATTGCCAAATATCCATATTGTATTACATAGATATACTACATTTATTAACAATTTGCATTGTTTCCACTTTTTTACTATTATGAAGAATGCTGCTGTGAACAATTTGTGTGCAATTATATATTTCTATTTCTCTTGGGTATATACCTAGGAGTGTAATTTCAGGGTCACATGATGACTCTATATTTAACCTTTTGTGGAACTGCCATACTGTTTTCCAAAATGGCTGCACCATTTTACATTCCCACCCACATCGTATGAGGGTTCAAATTTCTCCACATTACTTGTATTTGTTTTTTTTTTTTTTTGGTGTAACCATGTAGCAGGTATAAAATGATATTTCATTATGGTTTTGATTTGTATTTCCCTAATGGCCAATGATGTTAAGCATGTTTTCATATGATTATTGGCCATCCTTATATGTACTTTGGTGAAATGTCTATTCAAAATCTTTGCTCATATTTTAATTAGGTTACTTGTCTTTTTATTTTTGAGTTACAAGTTTTAAAATATATATATTCTAGATGTAAGCCCCTTATCAGATAAGTGGTTTACAAATATTTTCTCTTATTCTGTGGGTTGTCTTTTCAGTGTCTTGATGATGCCCTCTGAAGCACAAGTTTTTAAAAATTATTATTATTAAGGTATCATTGATATACAACCTTATGAAGGTTTCACATGAGCAACATTGTGGTTACAACATTCACCCATATTTTTAAGTCCCACCCCACACTGTCCATCAGCATAGTAAGATGTTATAGAATGACTACTTGTCTTTTCCGTGCTATATTGCCTTCCCCGTCACATTACATTACATGCACTAATCATAATTCCCTCCCCTCCCCCCCTCCCCAACGCCTTCTCTTTGGTAACTACTAGTCTCTTCTTGGAGTCTGTGAGTCTACTGCTGTTTTGTTCCTTCAGTTTTGCTTTGTTATTATATTCCACAAACGAGTGAATTCATTTAGTACTTGTCTTTCTCTGCCTGGCTTATTTCACTGAGCATAATACTCTCTAGCTCCATCCATGTTGTTGCAAATGGTAGGATTTGTTTTCTTCTTATGGCTGAATAATATTCATTGTGTATATGTACCACCTCTTCTTTTTTTTCATTTTTTTATTTTGGTATCATTAATATACAATTACATGAGCAACATCATGGTTACTAGATTCCCCCCACTATCAAGTCCCCACAACATACCCCTTAGAGTTACTGTCCATCAGTGTAGTAAGATGCTGTAGAATCACTACTTGTCTTCTCTGTGCTATACTGCCTTCCGCGTGCCACCCTGCCTACATTATGTGTGCTAATTGCAATGCCCTTTTTACCCTTATCCCTCCCTTCCCATCCATCCTCCCCAGTCCCTTTCCCTTTGGTAACTGTTAGTCTATTCTGGGTTCTGTGAGTCTGCTGTTGTTTTGTTCCTTCAGTTTTTGCTTTGTTCTTATACTCCACAGATGAGTGAAATCATTTGATACTTGTCTTTCTCCACCTGGCTTACTTCACAGAGCATAATACCCTCTAGCTCCATCCATGTTGCTGAAAATGGTAGGATTTGTTTTCTTCTTATGGCTGAATAATATTCCATTGTGTATATGTACCACATCTTCTTTATCCATTCATCTACTGATGGACACTTAGGTTGCTGCCATTTCTTGGCTATTGTAAATAGTGCTGCAACAAACATAGGGGTGCATCTGTCTTTTTCAAATTGGGCTGTTGCATTCTTAGGGTAAATTCCTAGGAGTGGAAATCCTGGGTCAAATGGTATTTCTATTTTGAGTTTTTTGAGGACCCTCCATACTGCTTTCCACAATGGTTGAACTAATTTGCATTCCCACCAGCAGTGTAGGAGGGTTCCCCTTTCTCCACATCCTCGCCAACATTTGTTGTTGTTTGTCTTTTGGATGGTGGCCATCCTAACTGGTGTGAGGTGGTATCTCAATGTGGTTTTAATTTGCATTTCTCTGATGATTAGTGATGTGGAGCATCTTTTCATGTGCCTGTTGGCCACCTGAACTTCTTCTTTGGAGAAGTGTCTCTTCAGATCCTCTGCCCATTTTTTAATTGGATTATTTTCTTTTTGTTTGTTGAGGTGCATGAGCTCTTTGTATGTTTTGGATGTCAACCCCTTATTGGATATGTCATTTATGAATATATTCTCCCATACTGTAGGATGCCTTTTTGTTCTACTGATGGTGTCCTTTGCTGTACAGAAGCCTTTTAGTTTAATATAGTCCCATTTGTTCATTTTTGCTTTTTTTTCCTTTGCCCATGGAGATAAGTTCATGAAGAAGTTGTTCATGTTTATATTCAAGAGAGTTTTGCCTATGTTTTCTTCTAAGAGGTTTATGGTTTCATGACTTATGTTTTCTTCAGGTCTTTGATCCATTTCTAGTTTACTTTTGTGTATGGAGTTAGACAGTATTCCAGTTTCATTCTCTTACATGTAGCTGTCCTATTTTGCCAACACCAGCTGTTGAAGAATCTGTCATTTCCCCATTGTATATCCATGGTTCCTTTATCATATATTAATTGACTGTATATGCTTGGGTTAATATCTGGACTGGACTCTCTATTCTGTTCCACTGGTCTATGGATCTGTTCTTGTACCAGTACCAAATTGTCTTGATTACTGTGGCTTTGTAGTAGAGTTTGAAGTTGGGAAGCAAGATCCCCCCTGCTTTATTCTACCTTCTCAGGATTGCTTTGGCTATTCGGGGTCTTTTGTGGTTCCATATGAATTTTAGAATGATTTGGTCTAGCTCATTGAAGAATGCTGTTGGTATTTTGATAGGAATTGCATTAAATTTGTAGATTGCTTTAGGCAGGATGGCCATTTTGACAATATTAATTCTTCTTATGCATGGGCACAGACTGTGTTTCCATTTACTGGTATCTTCTTTAATTTCTCTCATGAGTGTCTTGTAGTTTTCAGAGTATAGGTCTTTCACTTCCTTGGTTAGGTTTATTCCTAGGTATTTTATTCTTTTGGATGCAATTGTGAATCGAATTGTTTTCCTGATTTCTCTTTCTGCTAGTTCATCATTAGTGTATAGGAATGCCACAGATTTCTGTGTATTAATTTTGTATCCTGCAACTTTGCTGAATTCAGATATTAGATCTAATAGTTGTGGAGTGGATTCTTTAGGGTTTTTTATGTACAATATCATGTCATCTGCAAACAGGGACAGTTTGACTTCTTCCTTACCAATCCGGATGCCTTTTATTTCTTTGTGCTGTCTGATTGCCGTGGCTAGGACCTCCAGTACTATGTTGAATAAAAGTGGCGAGAGTGGGCATCCTTGCCTTGTTTCCAATCTTAGAGGAAAAGCTTTCAGCTTCTCACTGATAAGTATGATGTTGGCTGGGGGTTTGTCATACATGGCTTTTATTATGTTGAGGTACTTGCCCTCTATATGCATTTTGTTGAGAGTTTTTATCATGAATGGATGTTGAATTTTGTTGAATGCTTTTTCAGCATCTATGGAAATGTTCATGTGTTTTCTGTCCTTTTTGTTGATGTGGTGGATGATGTTGATGGATTTTTGAATGTTGTACCATCCTTGCATCCCTGGGATGAATCCCACTTGATCATGGTGTATGATCCTCTTGCTGTAGTTTTGAATTCGGTTTGCTAATATTTTGTTTAGTATTTTTGCATCTATGTTCATTAGGGATATTGGTCTGCAGTTTTTTTTTTTGTGGTGTCTTTGCCTGGTTTTGGCATTAGAGTGATGCTGGCTTCATAGAATGAGTTTGGAAGTATTATCTCCTCTTCTATTTTTTGGAAAACTGTCTTCTCTAAATGTCTGATAAAATTCAGCAATGAAACCATCTTTTGTTCCAGGCCTTTTGTTCTTAGGTAGTTTTTGATTACTGATTCAATTTCATTGCTAGTAATTGGTCTGTTCAGATTTTCTATTTCTTCCTGGGTCAATCTTGGAAGGCTGTATTCTCTAGAAAGTTGTCCATTTCTTCTAGGTTATCCAATTTTTTAGCATTTAATTTTTCATAGTTTGCTCTCATAATTCTTTGTATTTCTATGGTGTCTGTAGTGATTTTTCCTTTCTTATTTCTGATTCTGTTTATGTGTGTAGACTCTCTTTTTTTCTTGATAAGTCTGGCTAGGGGTTTCTCTATTTCATTTTCTCAAAGAAACAGCTCCTGGTTTCATTAATTCTTTCTACTTTTTTATTCTTCTTGATTTTATTTATTTATGCTCTGATCTTTATTACATTCCTCCTTCTACTGACTTTGAGCCTCATTTTTTCTTCTTTTTCTAGTTTCATAATTTCTAGTTTAGACTGTTCATTTGGGATTGTTCTTCTTTCTCGAGGTAAGCCTGTATTGCAATATACTTCCATCTGGGACCTGCCTTCACTGCATCCTACAGGGGGGTATTGAGTTGTTGTTTCCATTTGTCTCCTTATATTGCTCAATCTCTGTTTTTACTTGGTTATTGATCCATTGATTATTTAGGAGTATGTTGTTAAGCTCCATGTGTTTGTGGATGTTTTTATTTTCTTTGCACAATTTATTTCTAGTTTCACACATTTGTGGTCTGAGAAGCTGGTTGACACAATTTCAATCCTTCTGAATTTACTGAGGCTTTTTCTGTGGTGTAGTAGGTGATCCAGTCTAGAAAATGTTCTATGTGCACTTGAGAAGAATGTGTATCCTGCTGCTTTTGGGTGGAGTGTTCTGTAGATATCTGTTAGGTCCATCTGTTCTAACATGCTGTTCAGTGCTTCTGTCTCCTTATTCATTTTCTGTCTGGTTGATCTGTCCTTTGGAGTGAGTGGTGTGTTAAAGTCTCCTAATATGAGCTCATTGCATTCTATTTCCCCCTTTAATTCTGTTAGTATTCATTTCACATATTTAGGTTCTCATATATTGGATGCATAGATGTTTATAATGTGGAGCACAATAGTTTTTAATTTTGATACTGTCCAAGTTATCTATTTTTGTTGTTGCTTTTGCTTTCAGTGTCATAACTAAGAAGGCTTTGTCAAATCAAGGTCACAAACGTTTTACTCCTATATTTTCTTCAAAAAGGTTTATAGTTGTAGTTCTTACATTTCATCTATAATCCATTTTTAGTTAATTTTGTGTATGATGTGAGGACCAGTCCAACTTCGTTCTTTCATGTGTAGATAAAAATGTCTTTTTTAATGGTTGCAAAACATGGTATTTTTTAAAGATATTTTTATCTTTCTAATTTGGGGCTGCTATAATAAATTCTATGAAGACTCTTTCTACATCTAGAGTTAATTTTTTCAAATAAATCAATAAAACCTAGAAAAATCTATAAATGGGTATATAACAATCTTGAAATGGAATTATCAGAAGGAATAAACATTTTAAAGGTGCTTAATCTACATTACCACACTGGTTTCTCAAATGGCTTTAATGATTTATATTCCTTTCAGCATTATATAAGGTACCCTCTTTTGCCATAATTGCAAGGGAATGCCTACCATTTTTTTTAATCCTTGCTAACTTGATTGGCAATCATTTTCCTCACTAATTTGCTTTCTAGTTGCATTTCTTCCTCTATGAATTTTCTGAATCCTTTCCTTTCCCACAGTTATCTATTTTTCTTGTTGCTTTATTTGAACTCTTTACATGGCTCATTCATTGGCTGACTTCTATCATGTATCACCCTGCGGCATACTGATGAAAAATTCTTTCTGGATCACTTGAATCTCTGTGGTGAGATATTGCAAAGACATAAGTTAGATTTTTTTTTAATGTTGTAACATCTTTTTATCAGCTATTCCAACTTCTGGAAGTGCTCATCCTGCAGACCTTCTTATGTGTGCACCATAACATTTTTGGCCCTTTGCTTTCTCCTGAAAACTTAACCAGTCCTGTGTGCCACCCCTTCAAAGCTCTTCTGATTGGCTGATTAATTAACTTAACTGTGCAAATAATATAGTTATGTAAGATAAAGCATTTTGCATGCATTATCATGCTTTACCTCACATAAATGCCGAAAGATAGTTATCACTATCATCCTGGAGATGGGAAACCTGAGGGGAAACAGAGAAGTTAAGTACCTTGCCCAAAGCCATACAACTAATAAGTGGTTGAGTTAAACTTTGACTTCAGGCCATCAGACTCCAGAGCCATTGAGGTGGCTAGCTAGTCCTTCTGATCCATGAAACCACATCACAATGAAAGTGCATACATAGGGCCTGATATTACCATCCCAGGCTAAAATGTACACTTTAACAGGAACCTCAACTCAAAGCTGTGACTAGTTCTGGCTACCAGGACAAGACTGATACTGGTGGAGAAGCTATTTTGGTGTCATGTGCCATTGTTTTCCCTTCCTCAAAGCATGCTGCTTTGTTGTTTATTTTATCTGGGCTAAATATGTACAGGCCTGGCACAGAGTAAGTGCTCAAGAAATGTTAGTTTTCTCTCCCTGTGTTCTTGGCCCCCAAACAGATACCCTGTCATCATCAGTGCAGAACCTTTGTGGCAGTCTATCAATGTCATTAATAGCACAATAATAAGAGCTACCCCTTAAGTGCAGTCTGCTGCCAGACACTGGGTTAAGCAGTTTACACACACTGCCTCACACGCTCATGTCAATCTCACCACATACCTGCCAAGTCAATACTTTAAAGCATAGTCTCAAATCATATGTTAAAACATCTGTAAAGTTGATCCTTTTCTACATATACCATATCGTGTTACTACTCTTCTGTTCAACCCTTCACTCTGACTCCTCCACTATTGTGGGTTGAGATCCAGTGACTTCCCAACTTATTTAGAGTAAAATCTAAAGGCTTATAGGTGGTAATGATCCAGTCATCTTGAACTTCTTACTCTTCTTTATTTTTTATTTTTTGTTAAATATAATTTATTTTATTATCATTAATTTACAATTACATGTGCAATATTACGATTATTAAACTACCCCTTCATCAGGTCCCCCCCACCAACCCCATTACAGTCACTGTCCATCAGCGCAGTGAGATGCTATAGAATCACTACTTGTCTTCTCTGAGTTGTACTGCCCTCCCCGTGCCCCCCAACATTACATCTGCTAATCGTAATGCCCCTTTTTCTCTCTTATCCCTCCCTTCCCGCCCATTTTCCCCAGTCCCTTTCCCTTTGGTA
The DNA here is from genome assembly GCA_032199065.1 of Smutsia gigantea. Classification (NCBI taxonomy): domain Eukaryota; kingdom Metazoa; phylum Chordata; class Mammalia; order Pholidota; family Manidae; genus Smutsia; species Smutsia gigantea. Next base: position 2,192 of record JAVSCE010012456.1, on the reverse strand, counting down.
ACTATTAGTCCGTTCCTGGGTTCTGTGATCTGCTCCTTTTTTGTTCCTTCAGTATTTTTTTGTCTTTGTTCTTATACTCCACATATGAGTGAAATCATTTGATACTTGTCTTTTTCGGCTTGGCTTATTTCACTGAGCATTATACCCTCTAGCTCCATCCATGTTGTTGCAAATGGTAGGATTTGTTTTCTTTTTATGGCTGAATAATATTCCATTGTGTGTATGTACCACATCTTTATCCATTCATCTACTGATGGACACTTAGGTTGCTTCCATTTCTTGGCTATTGTAAATAGTGATGCAATAAACATAGGGGTGCATCTGTCTTTTTCAAATTGGGCTGCTGCATTCTTAGGGTAAATTCCTAGGAGTGGAATTCCTGGGTCAAATGGTATTTCTATTTTGAGTTTTTTTGAGGAACCTCCATACTGCTTTCCACAATGGTTGAACTAATTTGCAGTCCCACCAGCAGTGTAGGAGGGTTCCCTTTTCTCCACATCCTCGCCAACATTTGTTGTTGTTTGTGTTTTGGATGTTGGCCATCCTCACTGGTGTGAGTGATATCCCATTGTGGTTTTAATCTGCATTTCTCTGATGATTAGCGATGTGGAGCATCTTTTCATGTGCCTGTTGGCCATCTGAATTTCTTCTTTTGGAGAAGTGTCTATTCATGTCCTCTGCCCATTTCTTAATTGGATTATTTGCTTTCTGTTTGTTAAGGTGCATGAGTTCTTTATATATTTTGGATGTCAACCCTTTATCAGATACGTTTTTTATGAATGTATTCTCCCATACTGTAGGATGTCTTTTTGTTCTACTGATGGTGTCCTTTGCTGTACAGAAGCTTTTCAGCTTGTTATAGTCCCACTTGTTCATTTTTGCTTTTGTTTCCCTTGCCCGAGGAGATATGTTCATGAAGAAGTTGCTAATGTTTATGTCCAAGAGATTTTTGCCTATGTTTTCTTTCTAAGAGTTTTATGGTTTCATGACTTACATTCAAGTCTTTGATCCACCTTGAGTTTACCTTTGTGTATGGGGCTAGACAGTAGTCCAGTTTCATTCTCTTACATGTAGCTGTCCAGTTTTTCCAACACCAGCTGCTGAAGAGGCTGTCATCTCCCCATTGTATATCCAAGGCACTTTATCAAATATTAATTGACTGTATATGTTTGGATTAATGTTTGGATTTTCTATTCTGTTCCACTGGTCTGTGGGTCTGTTTTTGTGCCAATACCAAATTGTCTTGATTACTGTGGCTTTGTAGTAGAGCTTGAAGTCAGGGAGTGTAATTCCCCCTGTTTTATTCCTCCTTCTCAGGATTGCTTTGGCTATTCGGGGTCTTTTGTGGTTCCATATGAATTTTAGAATTATTTGTTCCAGTTCATTGAAGAAAGCTGTTGGTAGTTTGATAGGGATTGCATTGAATCTGTAGATTGCTTTAGGTAGTATAGCCATTTTGACAATATTTATTCTTCCTAGCCAAGAGCATGGGATGCATTTCCATTTGTTAGTGTCCTCTTTAATTTCTCTTAGGAGTGTCTTGTAGTTTTCAGAGTACAGGTCTTTCACTTCCTTCGTTAGGTTTATTCCTAGGTATTTTATTCTTTTTGATGCAATTGTGAATGGAATTGTTTTTCTGATTTCTCTTTCTGTTAGTTCATCATTAGTGTATAGGAAAGCAACAGATTTCTGTGTGTTAATTTTGTATCCTGCAACTTTGCTGAATTCAGATATTAGTTCTAGTAGTTTTGGAGTGGAGTCTTTAGGGTTTTTTATGTACAGTATCATGTCGTCTGCAATAGTGACAATTCGACTTCTTCTTTACCAATCTGATGCCTTGTATGTCTTTGTTTTTGTCTGATTGCCGTGGCTAGGACCTCCAGTACTATGTTGAATAACAGTGGAGAGAGTGGGCATCCCTGTCTTGTTCCCGATCTTAGATGAAAAGCTTTCAGTGTCTCGCTTTTAAGTATGATGTTAGCTGTGGTTTTGTCATTTATAGTCTTTATGATATTGAGGTACTTGCCCTCTATAACCCATTTTGTTGAGAGTTTTAATCATGAATGGATGCTGAATTTTGTCAAATGCTTTTTCAGCATCTATGGAGATGATCATGTGGTTTTTGTTCTTCTTTTTGTTGATGTGGTGGATGATGTTGATGGATTTTCAATGTTGTACCATCCTTGCATCCC